>VDFB02377518.1:0-46041 GCA_007258455.2 Sequoia sempervirens
ATCTTTTGTCGTTTCTTTGACTCTTGCTTCTTTTAATTGTGGTCTACCAACTTTACTTTTTCCTCCCACGTTTGGTTTTTTCTTTTTTCATGATTTAGTGTTTATCCATCCTTTGTCATCATTGTTTTGAGACATTTGCTCCTCCCCCATAATTGGTTCATGGTGTTCCTGGGTTGGGGTTAAAAGTTGTTCCTTTTGGCTTATTATTTCCCCCTCCTCCTAGACTTCATTTTGTTGTTCTTCTTAAAATATTGGATGTGAAGTTGTTCCCTTATTTTCCTTTTCTTTATCCAATTTCTCCAAAGATGGCGGGGTAGAAGTTTCGTTGGCAACCTCTAAAAACAACCTATCTAGATTATCTTTTGAACTATTTTCTTGATTTGGATTAAAGGATTTTTCAGTATTAAACAATTTTTTATTGGGAGTTGAGATTTCAGATTCCTTTGAGCTATTTGTCAAAGTATTATTCTTCAACAAATCATTCTCTTGTGTCTCAATTTGGGGAATCTTAGGCATAAGAGGAGCTATTTTACAAGCATCCTGTAAGTGCCCAAATTTATTGCATCCCTGCCAAAAAATTGTAGCTCTATCATATTCTAGAGGTTGAACCCATTTGCCAAACTTGGATTTTAAGGTAATGGAAGTGGGTAAAACTGTGTTGACCTCAACGTTAACACAAATTCTTGCATATACTAACCTTGCTTTACGAAGAGCGACATTGTCAATGGTGACCAAGGAACCCAAGGAATCTACTATTCCTTTAAAAACCTTCTGATTCCAGAACTCTAGTGGCAAGCTAGGGAGTCTAACCCAGGTTGGGGCGACTTTCCCCAAATCAACAGAGGCATCAAACCTTGGTTTCCACTTGCATAATTTTTATTTTTTTTAAAACCAATATCAAAATCCCACAGTCCACCTGTAAGGACCTTTAGCATATCCTTAGGGATAACAAAGGTAAACAAAAAAAGACCCTTGGGAATAACAATTATAGAAACATTTCCTTTGAGTTTCCAAGTGTTAGAGGCCCATTTTCATACCTGGTCAATTTTGGGTTGTCCAACGAAGAATTTCCCAACCAAGGACAGCTTCAACCTCTCAATAGCATCGTTCAAAATATCATCTGGGACATCAACTTCATCCCCCACAACCGTACAAAAAGTCGTCATGGACTTCTGAGGTGTCCTCATCAAAGTTTGACCTCTAACAAGTTTTTCCACAAAGGAGGCCTTATGGGCATCTGGGCCAAAACAAGACTTTCCTTCAGGAGAGAAAACCGGGTTTTTCAAACCCCCAGACATCAAAATATGCTCAGAGCACGGGGGAGTCCTCCCACACAGAGAGGCAACATTATTCTGGCAAACAACATGCTGCTTTGGTGGGGGAGCCTCCCTGGGGACCCCTCCAAGCTGATTCATCGAGCAACAGAGTTGCAAGAATTCAAAATTGTAGAGCGAACGCGATGCTTAAACCCTATCTCATGCTCAATTAGTTATCTAGTCTGTTTGGTTGCTTTAATTGTGATATTTTTTTGGATTCTTCTCGCACAACTCTTTTTCATCCTAATGATGGATCATGGAGTGTGATCCAAAATATTGATGCCACACACACTCTTATGGGTATTCCATCTTTGTTGGGGTTAACTAGTATTGTTATTGTTAATGTTATTTTTAATTAATTAATTAATTTTATAATAGCATAAGGATATACATCAATAATTGATTTCTCCTCTACTAATATTATAGTTATGCTTATATGGTGTTTGTTTTGAGTCACTAATAAGTATAATAATTCATTAATCCTAGCTTAAATCACATTCATTCCCAACTACATTCTATCCAAATTCAATTAATAGTTGTGTAAACTATGTTATAGACATGTGTGTTTATAGTTTACAAAGATTCATGTCATAGAGTTCACAAGTTGTATTAGAAATTTTAACTGGATCTCATTGAGTGATTTTTTTTTTCTTAATTGGTTTATCATCTTATAGTAGTTGTCAGTGTTTAACCCATTGTAAATATATCCATAATGAGTTGGCATGTGATTTGGCATGTCACAAGCCTCATGGGTGCCAACTTGATTGTTGCAATGAAAATTTATCTAAAGACTATAGAATCACACTTTGGATGATGTTGAAAGGATATTGGTAAGTTAGACATTATGATCTTCCCAAATGTATTAGATCCTATTGAAAATTTGGTTATTTAATTACATTCTAATTTGTTGAGGCATGTTTGTTGCAAAATTTTTTTCCTCTCCAAAGTGTGTGATGCTATTGTAGGAGCATGTGCAATATAGTCTCGAGAATAGATATGGTATTAGCCACTTAGTTATGGAAAACCACGAGGATCGTGACGAGAGCTATCATCAAGTTTCATACTTTAATCAATAACATAGACATCAATTTTGTAAAATGGTCAATGGTTCCAAGCTTACTCTATTGTTGGAAATGGCTTTGCATCTTGATCCATTATAAGAGTTGGTGAATCAATTTATTCTAGAAAGTAGCATTTCAAATATGTGTGTGGTCTTCAATAATAAGGACAAAGTGTTGATTGTGGTGACAACCTAATGTAGGAGCATCCAAGGTGAAATGGCAATCTTGTGTCACCAATTTTTTTTTTATTTTAACTTGGTTTATTTTCAATAAGATCTTAGGGGTTTGGAGAATAAACATTTTAATTTGCAACATTATAAATTTCCCTTGTGGTGATTTGAAGAGGTAATTTTTGAAGGAATTATGCTTTGATAATTTTTTTTAAAGAATCTCCAAAGAGAATATGATTCTTGGGCATTCATTTACAAGAGGGGGGCACTTTCCTTACATGTTCTTGCATTATCATTTGCATTCCTTGCATGTATTTTCATGTTGGCCACAAGATTTTCATGTTGTTGCATGTCTGGGTCGTAATTGTGAGATCCAATCTCAGTAAAACGGTCATAACTTTCTCATACAATAATGAAATTAAGAATTTCAAAATGATTCAAAAAGCTGGAAATGAGGTGCACCAACTTAGAAACCATTTTAAAAAATTCTAACGAATGACAGAGCATTGATAGGTAGAAAGTGACAGGTTTTCTTGGTGGTTTAGTGGAGGTTGTTTTGAGAAACCAATAGTGGTTTCTTCTCACACAATTTATATATATTGACGCTTGCTCATTTGGTGAAATTGACTTTGGAAGAGTTGCAAGTTTACATAACCAGATGTTGCTGGATTGAGTATAGGATTGAAGACTCCATTGTTGTAAATTTATATTTGCATAAAAGCCCATGTTGAAGGGAGCTTATGAGCTTCCGCATGTTGTAATCCCAATTCATATTTGATGCAATAAAATATAGTGTTTTCCTTCTTGCATATGTTGTGCTATTTTGAGTTGTGTTATGAGTTTTCAAATTTGTAAGGGGAGTTTATTTCATCAATGGTATTAGAGTAGGAATTTTTGAGTGTGTAGGCAACATTGAACATGAGGCAGTTTGCACCAGGACCTGGGAGTGGAGTGTGTGTGGTGTGTAGACTGATCGCCGAATGTGAGGCAGTCTATACCTGAGAAGTTGAAGATTGAGAGTGCGTGGCAAGTGTTTGGAAAAATTCCAAAGAAGAAAGACAAAAAGTTTGTCATAGTTGTGTATGTAGGTGAACAAGAAGGAGAAAATATTACAGAAGTATGTTTTGAGGAAGACATGGAGAAAGAGAGTGAGGAGGAAGAGAAAAGTGCAACAAATATTAAAGAGGTTGCATCAACAACAAAAGAGTTGAGTGTAGTGGAGAACATTGAAGAAGAGGACACCGAAGTTGACACAGTAAAAGATGAGGTAAAACTTGCATCTTGTGAGTTAATTAGTGATTCTTATTTTCTTATGAATTATGTGAATAAAATGAGTGAATATGAGGAAGCTGAAAGTTTTGTTGCAGCAGTAAGAAAGAGAGGAAATATAAAAGAAGGAATAGATAAGAAGTTTCAGAGTAGGGTGAAGAAGAAACAGGTGGATAAGGAAGGATGGATGAAAAATAAGCACATGATCTACAAATTTTTATGAGTTCAACTCATGAAACAATTCAAATTACCTTGGGTGTTTGATGTAGGAGCATCCAAGGTGAAATGGCAATCCTGTGTCACCAATTTTTTTTAATTTTAATTTGGTTTATTTTCAATAAGAGCTTAGGGGTTTGGAGAATAAATATTTTAATTTGCAACATTATAATTTTCCCTTGTGGTGATTTGAAGAGGTAACTTTTGAAGGAATTATGCTTTGATAAATGTTTCTAAAGCATCTCCAAAGGGGATATGATTCTTGGGAATTCATTTACAAGAGGGGACCACTTTCCTTACATGTTCTTGCATTATCATTTGTATGCTTTGCATGTATTTGCATGTTGGCCATAAGCTTTGCATGTTGTTGCATGTTTGGGTCGTAATTGTGAGACCAAGTCTCAGTAAAAAAGCCATAACTTTCTCATATGGTAACAAAATTAAGAATTTCAAAATGATTCGGAAAACTAGAAACGAGTCACACCAAACCTCGACACCGTTTTAGAAAATTTTGACAAATGACAAAGAATTGATAGGCAGAAAGTGACGGGTTTTCTTGGTGGTTTAGTGGAGGTTGTTTTGAGAAACCAATAGTGGTTTATTCTCACACAATTTATATATATTGACACTTGCTCATTTGGTGAAGCTGGCTTTGGAGGAGTTGCAGGTTTACATAACAAGATGCTATTGGATTGAGCACAGGATTGAAGACTCCATTGTTGCAAATTTATATTTGCATAAAAGCCCATGTTGTAAGGGAGCTTACGAGCTTCCACATATTGTAATCCCAATTCATATTTGCTGCAATAAAATATAGTGTTTTCCTTCTTGCATATGTTGTGCTATTTTGAGTTGTGTTATGCGTTTTCAGATTTGTAAGGTGAGTTTATTTCATCACAACCAATGCTTATATCAAATACAAAAGTGTGTTTTGACAAATGCATTCTCTACTATAGTAGATGTTATGATCTTCATTAGAATTGAATGGGAAGCATATAGTTAAAGTCCATGACTACACCCAACCTCTTTTGCAAATTAAATATGCTCTCCTATGACCATTTCATACTTTGTGCTAGAGTGCAATGTGAAGAAAAATATCTAGTTCAAACTATTTCAAGTTTTAGAATTGTTTTCAAAAATCTTCAAAATTGTATACCACGTTGCAAATTATTGTTCTCTACATACTTCTTTCTTACGTTTTATATTAGATAGTAGGTCCATTGAAGATGTTAAAGTGATTCAACTAGAAAAAAACTATTATAAATATCTTATGGTGAGAGATTACTTAAACTTTGATAATTTATATATTCAAATTATATAAATACACAAATAATTTATTAAAATTCCTTAAATATATTAAAGTAAATATTTTATTTTTATTATTTAATTGAAAGATTAATTTGTTTCATTAGATTGATTTTAAAATTTGATATTTGATTAAAAAATATTAATAATATATAAAAATATTATATTTATAGTTTCAAATTTTATATTAATTATTGTTATATTTGTAAAAACTCTTTATTACTATTTATTATATTTTTAAAAAGTTAATATATATTTTTTTAAATTGAAAATAATTTTAATGAAATTTTACATATTAAAATTAAAAATTATATAATTAAATATTCATGGCGCAAGGTGGCAAATTTGAGCGAAAAAAGGCAGGAGATGCGAAAGGGAGGCGCTGGGGAGACATTAAGGAGGATAGTCGATCAGGAGAGGTGGATGGTAGGGAAAATAGTGCTGGGCACACCCTGTAGTGGGTGTTCGTGAATGAAACTTGGGTGGAAAAATTCCACCCGCATTACCACAAGACATAAGGCCTTGTGATGAAAAATCGCAACCAGGTGAGAAGGAGAACCCAAGGTGGTGATTGGAGGGGAAGTAAAATGGAGGGTAGAGGAATGGTGAAGGATGGAGCACACGAAGCATTAGGCATGGGTGGTTCTGGGAAAAGAGGCACCCTAAAGATTCATTGGATTCAAATTGGAGAAGTGAAATTCTGAGACACACTAGCAAAATTTGGAAAGTGAAAGGCTTGGAAAACCCTAACTTGAAGAACAGAGAAAAAATGAATCAACGAAGCGAAGAAATGCTAGAAGCCAGTAGAAGGATGAACCCAAGGGATTTGAATTTGAATAGAAGAAGAGCGAATAGGAGGAAATTCTAGGGAAAATGGAAATGAAAGGATGCAAAAAATAGCATGAGACCATGGGGGAGTAAGCTGTATACAATGCCAACAAAAGAAATTGAAGCGAGAGTAACCAGGCTAATAGATAGAGCATTAATTGCCAAATGGTGCAAACCAGGATGCCCTAAAGAGGAGATCAAGGCTTGGTGGCAAAAAAATTTCAAGGATCAGGCAAGCATTCATCAATTACCAAATTCCTTTCTCATAGAATGTATAGATCAAAATTTAAAGCAAGAAATTGTATATGGAAAATCCCTTTTTCTGAATGGTCATAGTTTTCACTGCCTAAATTGGAAATAAAATTTTGATCCCTAAAATTACACCATTAAAAACACCCTACATGGATTAAATTGGTGGACCTCCCATCGAAGTACTCAAATGTGGAGGCTATGGTAAAAATTGGGGACGCCCTAGGGGTGTGTTTAGGAGTAGACGAAGACTTTGTAAATGAAAAAGAAGGAGCATAAGCCAACATCTTGGTGGAAATAGCAGAGGGAGTTGGAATCTACGAAAAATTAGAGATCCTGAAAAAAGTATGGAAGCCGGCAGTAGGAAATAGAGGTGTGCGAAGGAGCACGCACGGGGAAATGTCTTTTCAGAAAATGAATCTAAGAAGGCTGTTCAAAAAGGGGGATGGAAAAGAGTGAAGGAGAGATGGGATTGGGATAAATAGGAGATAGCACATCTCAGGAGGAACAAGTTCAATTATGGGAGGATTCCACCCAAAGAGAGTTGTCAAGGTAAAAATAGAGAAAGATAGAATGGAAAACACAGGCCAAAAGGGAGGAATTCAACCAGTGCAAGCACATTCGAAGGAGGAAGCCTCACAAGTAGAGAAAGACCTAAACACTCTCTTGGGAGAAGAAAAGAAACTATAAAAAGACATTAACACTCAGATCATAAAGTTGTCCAAAGAAGCGAACAATTTAGAAATGGAAATGCAAGAGGAGGGAGGTGAGAGAGAAGGGGAAGCCAATTGGAAAAAATAATGAAGAAGATGAGAACTTGGAGGAGGAAGAAAGCAATACACAATCTAAGGAGGAAGGGAGTGATCAAGACACAAAATTAGAGGAAGAGGACCAAGAGGAGGTAAAGGAGGGAGAGCTGATAGAGGAAAGGATGCTTGAGCAATCCCAATCAAAAATTAAAAAACCAAACATAAAGAGGAAAGGAAAAAGGGGTCGAAGATCGAACAGAGCTAAGTTGGTAATTGCAACTAATGCATCAGGACAAAGGAAATTGAGGACTGGGAAGGATGTTCTCCTTCCCAGGAGAAAATGAAGATCATCACATGAAATGTTAGGGGCATCAATGCCCTTGAAAAATGGTGCATGGTCAAGCGCCAAATTGATCAATCAAAAGCTGACATAATTCTAATTTAGGAGACCAAATGGAGTAAAGAAGAAGGAAAGAAAAGAATGAGTAATTGGAGGCAATGGAAAAGACAATTCAGGGAGGCAGAGGGTCCATCTAGAGGTCTTGGTGTAATATGGAACCCACTATCAATAGAAGGTGAAGTGGAAAAAGAAGAAAACAATTTGCAGCTTATAAGATTCAAGGGATTGTTGAGAAATGAGCATTTCTTCATCATCAACGTATATGGTCCAATTGCCACTTTGGAAAAAAAGACAAGTGTGGAGGAGGATTACAAGTGAATTGGAAAATCATGGGAATGAGAGAGGTATAGTAGTGGGGGATTTTAATACTACCTTGAATAATGAAGAGAAGCAAGGGGGATTGGGTAGAATCACTGCCATACAACGTGATTTTCAAGATTTTGTAGACAATAATCAATTAGTGGACTTACAAACTAGAAATGGGTTCTTCACATGGTCAAATAGAAGGAAGGGCTTCACCAACATAGCTGAAAGGCTGGATAGATTTCTGGTTTGGGAAGATTGGGGGGGAATCAACAGCCACACAAGAGGCTTAAATACTACCCTTCACAAGATCAGATCATTTCCTAGTAATGCTATCCTTTGGTCAGGAAGACCCCCCAAAGGGAAGCCCATTCAAATTCAAAAATATGTGGTTGAGGGATGAACAATTGCCAAAACTAATAGATAGATGGTGGAATGAGATCAAGTTTGGAAACAAATCAAAGCTCTATAAAATCAACAAGAAGTTGGGATTCATCAAAGTAAAACTCAAAGAATGGAACATGTCTCACTTCAAAAACATCTTCTAGGAGAAAGAAAGAGTGGAGTAGGAAATCAAATCCCTAAATGAACAAATAATAAAAAATGGAATGGATGCAGATGATTTTGAGAATGAAAGATGTTTGAAAGATGAATTAGTTGAGTTACTGAAGAGGGAAGAATGTTTTTGGCACCAGAAATCAAGAGAAACTTGGTTGAAAGAGGGAGATAGGAATACCAAATTTTTTCACAAATCAACAATTACCAACTGGATTAGGAACATAATAACATAAATCAAGAAAGAAAAGGGGGAAGTTACTCAATCTGCAGAGGAAGTGAATAAGGAGGTTGTCATATTTTTTGTAGCCATCCTAAACAAGGAGAACCAAGAGAACAGAGCAACAAGGGAAAGGTTGCTGAGCTCAATCCCATCAATCATAAATGAAGAGCAGAACAGGTGGCTGTATTAGAAAACATCTAAGGAAGAAGTCAAGGAAGCAGGTTTCTAGTTGAATCCAGACAAGGCTTTGGGGCCAAATGGCTTCCCAGCTAGTTTCTTCCAAATTTTTTGGGATTCATTAGGAGATGTCCTAGCAGCAGTAGTAGAAGAATCAAGAAGAAGGATGGTAATGTTGGGAGTAGTAAATCATACATTCCTAGCCCTAATTCCCAAGAAAAAAGACCCACAAATGATGAGTGATTTCAGACCAATTGCGGGTAAAAGCAACAAGTTGGGTCCACGAAGAGGGGAAGTTTCAGCCAAAAAAAATCTCACAGAAAACATGTACACGTTATTAAAAAATGTTTATGCATTATGCTTCGGGTACCCGAGCCTAAAAAACGCGTATGCACTTAAAAACGCATACACGTTATAATGCGTATGCGTTATATAACGCGTTTTATAACATGTATAAGTCATTTATTTAAAAAATTAAATACCTTTTAGAAACGCATATGCATTTTGTAATGCAAAACACATATGCGTTTCTAAAAAGTATTTAATTTTTTAAATAATCAAAAAAATAAATAATGCATATGCATTTTGTAACGCGTACACGTTTTTAATAATGCATACGGATTTTTAAAATTTTGAATTCCCAACCCACATGTTGCCTTGGTTTTAGGCTTGGTAAAGGCTTGGCAACCCAACCCTTAGCCTTTGACCTGCAACTAAAAAACTAAGGCAGATTGAAGAAGAATGTCCAACTTTGGCAATATGGCTGATGGATTTTTTTCTGAATCAATCTATAAAATTAAAACCCATTAGAGAACACAATGTCTAGTTTCCAAATATATAATTTTTATTAAGATTGGATTATATTTGTTATTTTTTAATTAATTTCTAAGCAAACTAGTCCTTAAACTTGAAATATTAGACTTTTTTTGTTTTTAATAACTTCTTTTTGGTGAAGTTTCTTGAAAACAAATTATATGGCATCAATCTTTAGACAATTCTATACACAATGAATTTTTTTTTAGTTTAGGTCCAATTATGCTGTCTGTACACGTTGATTTTTAAAAACAACAATTAAGGCCAATCAAAATTCAATTAAAAAATATTAAAAAAAAATTACAAAAAAGTTTCCTCATCAATATTCATGTTGTTAGATCTCTTTCCCCAAAAGGAATTAGCAAAATACTTTTATTTGGGTCAAAAAGTGGTGTTCGTACACATGCATGGTATGGTAAAAAAACATGGACTTTTAAAAAGTGGTTTTTATACATCCCTATCAAAATTTAATTTCTATCATCTGGGTATTTGAATAAATTGCATATTTAGAAACTA
Source organism: Sequoia sempervirens (assembly GCA_007258455.2). Taxonomy (NCBI): domain Eukaryota; kingdom Viridiplantae; phylum Streptophyta; class Pinopsida; order Cupressales; family Cupressaceae; genus Sequoia; species Sequoia sempervirens. Next base: position 10,151 of record VDFB02377518.1, read on the forward strand.
GATTCAAAATTCTAAATTTCATATTATTGACTTTTTTTAAGATTCATTGTGTAAGTGCCTCACATTTTCAGTCCAAGTGACAAATTCTGAAAAATAACAAAAACACTTCCACTTTTTTAGCTTTTTGTGGATCCAACTTCTTGCATCAACCCTTACATTGTGCAATATGATGTATAAACTGGTCACCAAAATCATAGTAAATAGACTCAAGGGAGTACTTAATGAGGTCATATCAGAAGAACAGAGTGGATTTGCGCCAGGAAGGTCAATTGCAGAAGGCATAATCATTACTCACAAGACCATACACTCAGCTAGGAAGAACAAGGAACCATGTATGATATTAAAATTGGGCATTCTTAAAGCATGACATGGTGGATAGGCAATTCCTTTTGGAAGTGTTGGGGAAGTTTGGTTTTGATGAAAAGTGGATAAATTGGATTAAGAGTTGTATCTCAATAGTTAATTTTTTTGTGCTAGTGAATGGATCGACACATGGATACTTCCCATGAATAAGGGGACTAAGACAAGGAGACCCCCTCTCCCCCTTCCTTTTCATAATCATGGCAAAGGTGCTAGGAAGAGGAATTCAAACTTTGAGAAGGGAATGGAAGTGGGTGGGAGTACATGTAGCAAATGATTTGGATCCCACCACTCATCAACAGTTTGCAAATGACACCATTCTATTTGGGGAGGCAAGTAGGAGAGAAGCTAGGGTGATCAAGAATTTTCTAGATGACTATTGCAAAGCATCATGGCTAAGCATAAATTGGGGAAAATCAGAGGTATTCTTCCTCAATACACAAACAAGTTTGCAAAAGGATCTAGCCAAAATCCTGAACCTAAAAGTGGCAACTCTTCCCGAGCATTTCTTCGGTATGCCTCTGTTTGCAAGGATTAACAAAAACTGCTACTGGGAAAGCCTGATAAATAGCTGCAAAAGAAAATTGGGAACCTGGAAAGGTAAGTGGCTATCATCAACAGGAAGATTACTAATGGTGAAATCAATATTGTCAACCATTCTAGTGTATTCAATGACATGGTTAAAACTACCAAAAGCAGTGGAAAAGTCTCTGATCCAATTTTTTCGGAGATTCTTTTGGAGTGGGACAAGGGAGCAGAACAAATTTCCATTGACTCCCTGGGACAAGGTGTGCACCCCAAAGGAAGCTGGTGGTGTAGGTCTAAAACAATTAGTGATAATGAACTGAGCTATGGGAGCCAAGCTGGTATGGGACCTATCTATAAAGAATGAGCAGAAGTGGGTCAAAATCTTGAGAAGAAAGTACCTAGACTCAGATGAACTAACTCGTATCCTCACCACAATTGCTCCTCCAATAGGCTCTACAATTTGGAACTTCAGTTTGGATTGCAGGGATATAATATCCAAGCATGTCACTTCTTGGGGAGATCAGTGGATGGTAAAAGTGCTTCCTTTGAGTGACTCATGGTGTGTGAACCTCCCATTGATAATACACTCGATTGGTAGGTGTTGTTGTGCGCCTTGCACACACGCCCCACTTAGAGTAGGGACCCTCTTCTTTATGTCTTTGACCTTTGGTTCTATTGGATTTATCATTATCTTAGGGTCTTGACATGTTGGTCTTGCTGGCTTTGACCCTTCCTTGAGGTTGGAATTGATTGAAAATGAGTTTCTGGCTAAGTCCGGGTTTTCACCTGGATCCGGGATTTTCTGGCTCTGGCGGATTTTTCCGGACCCTGGTTCCTTGTCTGTTTCTGGCAGGATTCTCCGGTTCCGGGTTTCTGCCTTACTTCGGGATTTTCCGGTCCTGGCGGATTTTCCCGGATTCTGCCAAAATCCCGATCTTCCTCATTTCCCCAGTTTCTGCATTTCCGCGAAATCTGTGTTTCCGCGCATTCTGGGATTTTTCAAAATTCTGCTTGGGGCTCGGGTTTTCGGACTTGTCAGAAATGTCTTATTGCGCATTAATGGTTGAGGTACCTTTGCTCAGGCGGGTATAAGGTCGGGTTTAGGGCATTTTCAGTTTCATTGTAACTTCATTGCTGCCTTGTTGATTGCTCTGGTGATTGAGACTTTTATTTGTGGCTTTGAGAATTGATTTTGGTTCGTTTGTGTGAGAATTGCTTGAGCGCTGGTGTCAGTGTTTTCATCGCTTGGACGTGTTTGCTGCGTGGTCAACTTTTTGGGCTCGAATTTCGTTCGCTTGGATCCATGGTATGTAATCATTGCCCTTCTGCTTGCTTGGGGGTAATTGAAGGTATTTTGCATTGGGTATTGTTAGATTTGGGGTCGGCCCTTGAATTAATTACGATTTCATATTTATAGAGTCGGGTTTGATCCGTTTTTTTGTTGAAAAACCCTATTCCTGTGTCCTATGAGCTTTATTTATCCATAAGATTGCGTATGTATCCTTTAGACGGGATTCTGGGTTAGATTGCTTGCTTGTTTTGGGCGCGAAATGTGTTATTATGCGAAATTAGGGTTTCCCTTGGTGTTCGGCCCAGAACGGAGGTTTTAATTGTGTTTTGAGCGATTTTGTCCCTATATCATGTCGGCTTCCCTGTCCTGTGAGGATTCGAGTGCTTTAGGTAAGTCCTTAGCTAATATTTTAAAGCCCTAAAGCTCACTCTGGTTTTAATGGCGGAAATTTGATTATTCGATTAGGGCATCATTATTTTGATATGGGGATTCATCCTTCGCGCGCTTTTGAAAAGTCTAAATCCTTTGCGTCCTGAGTTTTGTTACTTATCATCGGTTTTGAGGTCATTTGAGCTCAGGTGGAGTAGATCCCGTGATAGTTTGAGTTTTGGTTCGCATTCATCATTTTTTCAGGTTTCCGAGGTCGTCGCGGAATTTCCTCGCTCCCGGATTTTCCCGGTTTGGGCTTATTCCGCGGGCTGGGGTTATTTCCGGTGCATTTTAGGCTGTCCGCGAAAATCCGTTCCATCCGGATTTTTCCGGATTTCCTGTCCGGCTATGTTCTTTTTGATATTTTGATGATAGGATTGGTGGAACGATTGTCTAATGATTATTTCTTGTTGCCAATGAGTGAATTCAATGATTATCCTTTGATTTTTTCATCTGCACTAATGATTTATTTGACTAATGATGCTTTGGCAGTAGGAATCCGTCTGGGTCGGATTTCTCCGAAATTCTGCCCCGACGGTATTTTCCTCGACTACTGCTTTCTCCGGATCAATGGATTAGTATTCGTCCTCCGCCCAACAACCGTACATTAGAAGCACATTCAATAATAAAAACTAAATCTAAAATGCAATTCATACGCTAAGCAACAAAGAACATGGGAAAGTAAAAACGCATTAAAATCGAACAATTCACCACTCCCAAACGATTTCCATGAATTATCTCGATTGTCTCTCCATTTTGCTTGTGTAGTATAATTGCCTTCGTGATTTTCAAGTTCATGCAAGTATAGCCTAAGATAGTGATTAGTAAAATATCAAGATTCAAGACAAAAGTGCTCCAAAGTTACAAAATTCGGGAGAGATTGGAATGAAGAATGACAAATCAATTTATAGAAAATTGATTATTCGAACGGATGCCAAGCATTGAAAGATTAACCACTCGCTGAGATTGAACGATTGGACATGCATTCTTATTAACCGATAGTGGATGATACGAGTGATCAATTAAAAAATAGAATTAAGGACAAATAAATGATTTAATCTTCGCCAAGACTAAAAACATTAGAAATATCTGTACGACAAAGATAAAGATTGATTAAAGCAACTCTCTGTTCGAACGCACGCACAACACTTAATTAATTAAATAAGAATATTTAATTAATCTGCATGTACACGCAATTGAGTTAGAAGTGGACGATTGCATGATTAGATGAAGAGATTACTCGAAGACGCCACTCAGACATTAAATCAATAGTTAACTGAACGATTAAAATAGATGTCGAGTTGAGTAAAAGTGAATACTTAGATAACTCACATAATTATCTAAAATATAGAAGAATGTGTTAAAATAGACTCAATGAATTCAAATAACCATTTTAATTCAAGACCAATATTCGAATGAAACAAACACACTTCATTTAATTAAGTGACCTAAGGATTTAAATGAATAATTAAATAAATAATTAATTTATTTAATTATAGTTGGAATGATAAAGAATAAATTAAATAATGATTTATTTAATTTGACAAGACTATAAGGTTAATTAGTAAGATAATTAAATAACAAGCGTTTATTTAATTAATCATATAGAATAAAGAAAAGTGAATTAATTAAATAATTGAGATTATTTAATTAATAGAAGAAATAATAGAAGATGAATTAATGTTAAGATGAATAATTAAATAATTGACATTATTTAATCATGACCATGAATAATACGAATTATGAAGAATATAGAAGCCGCAGGCCTAGACCAAATTTCGGTGTCTACAGTTAGCAATGGATTTTGATGGATTTACATGATTTGTGCTAACCTTTTGGATTGAAAGAAGCTTCATAATTGAATTCTAATGATGGTTTTGGTTGTACAGGCCGAATCAGGCAAGGCGGCTGCTGGGAAGGCTAAGGGTGGTGCAGGGGCATCATCCATTTCCGAGACAGAACGATTGAGACTGGATATGAAGAACCAGCTCCCATAAAGTAAAATATCTTCCGTGTGGGCTGATGTATCTGACACTAACGTTGGTGCATGGCGATATGAGGAGTTCAAACAGAGAACGGCTGAGAAGGATCTGTCAGCTTTGAGACAAGGAATGATGAACTCTGGATTGGTGCATGTGGCAGGTTTCCCTCCAGCGGTTCAGTGTTATGAGCTAATCTTAGAATGTGCTAGACAGTATGACTTTGATACACAGATGGTGGTCAGCACTGAAGGGAGGGTCTTGGCGAACTTCAGTCCGGCCTCCATTGCACGAGCCTTCAGCATGCTGGATCTTCCTTCAGTCTGTGCATTGAACATTGACACTGCCAGGACTTATTATGAGAATGAGCCAATCAAGGCTCAGCAGATGATCAACTCATGGCTGGAGAAGCCAAAATCTCACCATTCGAAGTTGCCCAAACAACTGCACAGGGTAAAATTCAGGTCAGATGTCTATGATGCCATTACATTGCTGAGCAGGGTGGCAGGATTGAGAAGTGCAGGAGTGTTAGAGAGTTGGATGGTCCATGTGATCACCAAGATGAGTCAAGGCACGAACTATCACTGGGCAGGGCTCATCAGTGCTGAGATTGACAAACAACTGAGAAATGTCCTGGAGGCAAAGAAATTCACTATGTCTTCTTACATTATGTATGTGCTGGCCATTTCCTATCCCTACAAAGGTTTGACTCCGAGGGGAACCATTGGGCAGGACATAATCTATGAGGTTTATCCGGAGCTGCATTTGGGGCATAAGGATTACAGGAGGACCAATGATGCATTCACAATGCATATTACCTGGACACTTCAGAATGCAGAGCATATCAGATTATCCGATGGAGCAAAAGGACTAATCAAGAACTACGGAGCATGGTTTATCCAGTTCCCTACATTCACTTACCTCCGGATTGATGGATGCCCAGTTGCCCCTTACAGGTTGCCTCGGTATCCCACTGACCATATTGTGCTGCTGGAAGTTGTACGACAAATCTGTGAGTTTGATGCAGTGGTGAAGAGGGAAAAGCATAAGACTGGTTTTGGAGGAGACTTCCCTCTTGGGATTGGCATAGGAGAGATGTGCCCGTCCATCCAATCGGCTCACACCGCAGGTGAGGAGCTGGCGGCCTATGGATTCTCTTTCCATTCTAAGAGAACGAACTTTGATGTAACTGGAGAGGCCCAGAAGAGGGCTACCCGGGAGTTTAGGCACAAGGAGGACTTAGAAGACTACTGGGTCAATATCAAGGATGACCTCGATGCAAGGAAGAAAAGGTATTCCAGGCTGCCTGTGGAGGCAATTAGACAATATAATGTTAAGCTGATTCCGGATCAGCTTGATGATGACGGGAAATTGGTTCAAGACCATGTTTATGAGGCTATAAAGGACAGGTCAGTCAGTGATATCGATTGGAATGAGGCCGAGGTGACAGAGTTAGAAGATCTGATGGCTTCTGTGATGAAATTCACCCTTTCTTGGGTAAGGCACAAAATCTGGGAGTTGGAGAATGCGAAAGTAACTTGCACCTTCGACTTGATGGGGAATCTCAACCCCATGTCAACTTCCGAGGAGTCCGGGGAAGAGGACCCCAAAGGGAAATCAGCAAAAACGTCACCCTTCAAGATTAAGGTCAGAGGTCCTAAGGGAGCTGAACCGGTAACGAAGAGGAAACCAATAGGCAAGCGCAGGTGGAAGACCCTGACAATCAGCAAGTCCTCTGATGAGGAGGAAACGGAGAAGGCTGAAAAGGAGGATGCTCCTCCACCACCTAAGAAGACAAGAACTACAAGGACGGCGAGGAGGAAGGATCAGACTGCTTCGAAAGATGAACCTCCAATTGTAGATGTGGAGAGTTCAGGGGGTGAGAAAACAAAGGTCTATACCAGGAAATCAAGAACTCCTTCTCCCAAGGATGCTGCACAACCGAAGGATTCCTCCCCAACATTACCAGTTGAAGAGTAGGATAAGCCTGTTTCTCCTCCGCCAAGTGCGCTTGAACTGGAGAATCCGGATGAGCAAGAAATTGGCGGGGAGGCAGAACCGTTCAAGGAAGGAACACTGTTCAGTGAAGCGGTTGAGCTTGAGGTAGAAACAGAAGAGAGACACACTTCTCCGCTGGTGCAATACGAGGATTCCCCGGAGAGTGATAGAGGCCGTGGATCATCTGAGCCAGAGGAAAGCATCCCTGTTAGGACTCCATCACCGGTGCTTCCAGAATTAGGAATTGGGGAGGTTGACCAAGCTAAGCAGATTCTGGAGAAAGAAGATGACAAAGTAACAACTGAGGAAGAGGTCAAGGTGACAGCCACAGAGGAAGAGAAAGTGACAGAGGATCCGGGAGAAACAAGAATAGAGGGAATCTAGACTGACCCTGTAGCTCCGGACTGGTTGGAGAAGGAGCTTGCCAGGAAGAAACAGGTGATTGTTGAGGACACTCCATTAGACTGGGATGAAATGCTGTCTCAGATTGGCAAAGGGAAGAAGAAGAAAGCCGCTAAGGTGATTTCCCGGGTGGAAAGGGATGAAACGAATAACAGGGTAGTTCACATTGCTACCCCTGCCGCGGATAAAACAAGAGATGATGTTACAGGCCAGGACTATAATGTCCAAACTATTAACCTTGGGCCAGCCTCCCTGGAGCAGGATATTGAGGAGTTTGAGGGGTCTAGTGCCGTCATTGTTGATAGATTAAAAAAGGAGACTCAGTCCAAACGAGAGTTGAAAAGGGAGAATGAAAGATTGAGGAAGAGTTTGGAAGAGGTGATGAAGCCTCTGCAGTCTCTCCACCCCTCTTCCTCTACTACTCCGGGTTTTCTGCCTAAGGAGACAATCTCCAGGATTGAAAAGATGAAGGCCTCCGCTCAAGCTGCTACTGATTGGCTGATGGATGTCCAGACGAAAGGGGATAATGCTATCAAAGGGATCTTGTCTGTGGGGAAGGATGCAGTCCGGGGAAAAGAATTGTTAGAACACATCTTGTCTCAGGATAAAGATAACATAGACCTCCTGCTGCAGAAATTGAAGACTATTCTGGGACATGGCAAGGATCAATTGGCTAAAGATGGAATCCTTCCTTCCTCTAGGCTGGATGAATCGTGGGAGTGGTTTGAGGCATTGCAGGTCAGGCAGGGGGGTATGAGGAAGATACAAAAATGAAGGAAGTCCATTGATGGCGACCTTACAGCAGTTTATGACAGATGCATTTCCTTCTTTGAGGTGATGACAGGGAGGAAGAAGATAGCCCCCAAATATTTGAGCCTCGAGCAATTGAAGGAGTGGTGGCATGAGATTTATGCCCCAGATTCTGATGGAGCTGTCACCGGCCACTTACTTGATGATGCAGCTGCATACTTGGCTGTGATAGACAGGTACATGGCCCACAGAGAGGACAGGAACGAAATTGTTGAGCGGTCCAAGGAGGGAATAGATTCTATTAAATGCCGACTCAGGGTCTTACCATTGCCACCTATTGCTGAGTTGGATAGAATATTCTCGAAGGTCCAAGGGACGTCGGTGCAGGAGAAAGACAAAGGGAGTGGCAGTTAATGCTATTTTCGAGATTTGTGCTTCCCTATTACCATAGGGCATGCATTGGACCAGACTTCCTTGGGGACTGTGCCTTGGCCGACTTGGATGATGGCATTAAATGTGTGCCTTAGTTTGTTTCCTTGGCCGACCTGTTTTGGCGGTTTTATTATTTTGTAAAATGTTTGGCTGGGCCGACATGTCTTGGGGGGAATTTGCTATAAATAGGCATTCTTGCCTCATTGTAAGGGTTAGACATTGGTTAGCTAAGCAGTAATAGAGATAAGCAAGAGTAATAGTTAGAATTTCTTAGTCTCTTCTTGAAGCAAATACTGTATCAGAACAGTTGAATTGTTGCAGATTTTGGTGATTAATACAATTGGAGACATTGTGGTTTTCCTGGTGGAATTCTTTGTGTTATTTCATCGTGCATGGTTCTTATTGTTCCATCTTTTAAATTGCTTGAAGATTTAGGGTTTAGTATTCGGAAATAGATTAGTTTCAGTTGGATAAATGATGTTTATGATTTCATATTTGGAATGTTTGTAGCTATCTCTGGTCTATACTCCCAGTAACTATCTGATTGTAGTAGGCTGGTGAAGTCAACCTGGACCGTATATTCAATGTGCTTAAGTTCAATTGTAGATGCATATCTACGATTTGAAAATCTGTATTCCTCAGAAGATTGCACCGTTCTTGTGAGATTGCTTTGTGGGTCAGAATGAGAACTGGTTAATTGAGATAGGTCCATTTCAAATATACGTTATTTACATTGTTTGTCCTCTCAGTAGTTTAAATCTTATCACTTTCTGGCACCCTTATCTTTTGCTATTTCTTTATTATTCGGTTAGATTTAGGATTTGAAGATCATCATATTGTTAGGTCTGATAAGTTGAAAGATCCAGTTTGCTTGTAGTAAGGTCCCTTTGTGATTACCAGCATTTTCACATAATTATCTGAGTTGTTCTATGCACTGTTATGACCTAACACCCGAGAGACCTTGGGGTGATTTTCAGTGATTTATTATTGGAAATAACCTTTCAAGAGAGATAGGATATTGCATTCTGTCTGAGTTGTTGCTGTGCAGAAAAGACCATCAACAGGTATCAAAGAGGAAACTTTACAAGTATGGGGGCACAAGGCCTCCAACTATGGTAAGGTAATATTCAATAATGGAATCCCCAATTGGAGCTAGAATGATTAGCAAACCCTCAATTCTCCACAAGCCCAGAAAGATACATTGTTAGAAATACTCAAAAGTAGACATTTCATACCCTCCAATGAAAAGGATGTAATTAGATGGCATGGGTCGTCCACAGGAACATACAAAGTGAAGTTTGGCTACAAAATAAAAGAACTAGCTATGGCAAGACAAGACTGGCCATGCAAATTGTTGTGGGGAAAAAAATGCCTTCCCAAAGTAGGAGTTTTTGCATGGATGGAAATTTAGAAACGAGTGCTCACTGAAGATATATTAACAACTTTTGGTGTTCAAGGCCCGTGAAGATGTGTAATGTGCAAAAAGAGCGAAGAGTTTGCATAGCATTTACTTTTGTCATGCCCATATGCGAGTGACTGTTGGAATAGAGTTAGGAGAAAATTAAACTTGCAATGCCCCATGTTGACATACATTGACACCTGGTTCAAAATGTGGCCCTAGGGAGGTAAGAAATCAGTTTTTAGTGGAATATGGAAAATAACCCCATCTACAATAATATGGGAAATCTGGAAGGAGAGAAACAAAAGGATTTTCCAAGGGAAGGAGATGAGTGAGGATGGACTCTGGGTAAAGATTGAAAGGGCTATAGTAGAGTTAGTCAACGACGATTCTCATAGCAAAGAAAGCAAGCAAAAAATATTCACCAACTAGGATGACAATCTAATGAAATCAATCAGTGGTTTGAAACCACTACTACTCGGTTGAAGTAATGAGCCACAACCTCTAAAGGTTAAGAGATCAAAAGTAGTATGGAAAGAGCTGGAAGAAGGTTGAATTAAAATAAATTTTGATGGAGCCTCCCGTGGTAACCCTGGCTCGGGAGGAGTAGGCTGTATTGCCAGGGATGTGCAAGGTAAAAGTTTAGCAGAAAAATCCATCTCCCTTGGACTGTGCACAAATAATGAAGCAAAATTTTGAGCAACTGCTATTGGTTTGCAGATGGGATTGGAGATTAGAGAAAATCATATTCATCTGGAGGGGGATCCACTCATTACTATCTGTAGACACGTAAATTATACTGATTTAAGATCTCGTGCACCCGATCCTGATTTACTAACATCAGTTCTCTCTGAATCATTCCTTTACTAACCATTTACTCGAATAATCTTTATTTGATTAAATTCATCATATTTCTTTTGTTAATTAAATAAATCAATTCTATTTTATTAAATCATTATCTTCTCTTAATTAAATAGATCATTTTATTTGATTAATCCTATTGTTCCTCTTTTAATTAAATAAATCACTTTATTTGATTAAATCATATTTCATCTCCTTTAAATTAAATAAACTAACCTTTATTTGATTTAAGTCTAACATCATCCCTTTTAATTAAATAAATCAAACTTTATTTAATTAAATCTAATATTCATATTCCTCTCATTTTGATTTAAATGAATCTAAAAATATAAGTCAAATTGTCAAATCAAACTAATTCCATCTAAGTTAATCAAATCCTGATTAACTCCTAACACTAATCCATCAAATCCTCTAGATTTTGTAACTTGCACAAGTAAATCAATTTAATTGATTTATAAATTCTTCTATTTTCTTTCAAAAGGGCATCAAGTTGGAATATTCCCTCATTTTGAAATCTCCCTCCCAAAAGGTCTTGTCCTCCAACATGGCATTTATATCTCTTACAAGTCCTTTTTCTTGAGCCAAGTGGCATTAACTCCTCTTCCGCATCTTCACTTTGAAATTTCAAATTTCCACCTAATTGCATTTATTTGCACATTGATCAAAATGTGCTCCACCTCTCTCCACTAACATGTTGACAAGTGGCACAATGCCATGGGATTATGTTTAGTCCCAAATTCTTCATATCTTTCATTCCTCCATCCTTCTTTTCTATAAATGGAGAGCTCTTCTACTAATTTTGGATCCACAACTTTATGTAAGGTGATTATCTACAGGTTTTGAGCAAATTCATCAACACTTAATCCAAGTTTTCATAGTTTTCATCACCATAGCTAGGTTATTGCAAATTTCATCAAGGAGCACCATTGATTATCATCAAAGCTTGCAAGGAATTGGGAAAGGGCTATTTTCCACATCAAAATAGCACCAATTCTCCCATGGGGTTGAGGGTTTGAGTATTGGAATAGGATTTAGATTGCTTTTACTTGATTTCTTGTTCATTATGCTTCAAATGAATCTCATGGGGAATGCTAGTTTAGATTTGTATAATTAAGTAACATTGTGTTGTTTGTTCATGTTTGTGCAGGTCTAGAGCTACCGATCACACTATCAACACTATTCCAAGAGGCAGTGCTCCAAATTGGAAGTTAAATCATCTGTTGCAATGCATCAAACAATTTCCAAGTAAATTCGAGGCATTCCAAATAAGCCACATATATCGAGAAGGAAACAACAAGGTAGATGAGCTGGCAAAAAAGGCATTAGGTGGTAACACGTAAGCAAAAAGATGGGGTGATAGGAATTAGCCAGAATGGGGGGATTTTCAAGCCGTAAATCGGAGGAAGGACACCAGAGATACCAGAATAACCGACAACCAAGAAAGCACGTAATATAATGAAATCTTAAATCAAAGTAGACTAGAATTACAAGACAAAAGTCATAAATAAAAGGCGAGGAGCATGACATAATAGCAAGTCCCAAGACAAAAGAAATGACGGGTTAAGCACGACCTTACACAAATAAGCAAATTCATATCGTTTGCAAGGTGGTGGTTTTGCAGATACGCTTCAAATGACACATATTCTGAAATCATCATTATGATGAGGGAAGGCCATCTTTTTTTAAAAGGCCAAGGTTGGCGATAACTTAAGCAAAGTGAGAATGAGCCAATTTTAGAGTGGAGAAGTAAGGTGCTTAGACAATAGCATGCTTGAGTGGGTTGTTTGAGCTAGGAATAATGGATACTCCACTGTTTCTAAATACTGAAAAGCAATAGCAATCCTTTGTGGGAGAGATAACTGGAAAAAGATTGAGAGAGTTGTAGGCTTCCTCCCATCCACTGATTCTTTAGGCAACCAAAAAGGTGCTGGAACCAAAATTTCTGAAGGCATACCAAAGATTCAGGGCGAATGCAGATATTCCTGCCATGTTTTTGGAAATGCTGATACATGTGGGCGTATCCAAGGCAAGAGGCAAGAAATTGACCCAGATGGTCTTCATCCATGCATGGCTGGGTGAAATTAATGTAGCCCTGGATAAAATTGATGGCTACTTGATGATCCCAATGTCACAAAAGTACTACATGATGCGTCAGAATGGTGGAGAGGTGTTGAAGTTTCCACTGATAAGAACTATCGACCCGACAAGGTTTGCAAAATTATGAGATGAAAGAGAGAAGTATCTTCTTCCTGCTCAGAGCGACGAAAACGATGGAATACCCTCCTCGTGGTTGGGCCATGAAGTATGTGGAGGATGAAGGGATAGCGGGTGAGATAGTCACGGGTGATGACGCCTACTAGGACCTTGACACGAGAGAAGAGTGGACTTTGAATGATGGAAAAGACCCTAAACAGAAGGCAAAAGGACCAACTCACCATAACTATGGCACAAATTGTCTAGTGGTGGCGAACTATCTGGCCTACAAGAAGAGGGCGGTGTCAAACAACGAGGAGGATTGAGCAAGGCGGGCTCGGTAATGGATGAAGCTGAAGGTGTTGCATGAAAGAGTAAGGCTAGGTTGGGCAGTTTTATGTAAAGGTCTATCTATGTGAGTTAGTTTGTCCATGGTAGCCATAAAGGCATGTGTCAGTCCGGTTAAATAAAAGGGTTTGCTCTTTGTTTTTGGACATGGGTAATGGTTTTTGGTAGGGGTATAATTATCGAGCCTATGGCCATTTTGTATCTAAGAAACAGGGCCAAAAGTCATTTTGGTATAGGGGTTGGTCTGTGTCTTGGGGTTTCTGCAAAAAATGGAAGACAATGTAACACTCTTTTTGAGATCAATATAGGTTGCTACCCCTTAGCAGTGATTTAACGATATATATATATATATATATATATATATATATATATATATATATATATATATATATATATATATATATATATATATATATATAATTAAAAAATGTTTAAATAATTATAAAATTATTTACACAAAAGTAAAGTCATCTAATTTTTTATTATTATATTTTAATGTTCAAAATAAACATGAATTATTTGATCAATAATTTCTTTGTAATTTTCACTGAAAAGTAAATAAATTTATTATAAAAATTAGTTAAAAATCAAGATAACATTCTCTTCTATTATACAATGCATGTTGAATTCATGTGTTATGTGTGAGAATAATTTTAATTGCCATTTTAATATGAATTTAGATTGTAGTTAAAAATAGCTGACAAAAACTAATCATGATTAATCTATTATAATATTTTTATGATAATAATTTTAATATGAATGTAATTTATGTTGTTATCTACTACAAAATAAAATTGATGATATTTATTAAATCTTATCTTCATGTTTTTCGCTGCCACTATTAATAGTCCCTACTGGATAAAGTTTAAGGGTCAATTAGATTGAAGACAATTTATTTTCTAAATATTTTATATATTAAAATTTGCATCTTATTATTTAAACACTAGAAAATTAATCAAAATTAAAAACACCTCCTCTTCTATAGTTCCATAGAATTCCTCTACTATAGTTTCATAATTTAGAATGATAACTTAGTATACACAACTAAGTTTATAATTTTGTATAATGTTTAAATAAAAATAATACATTTAATTCATTGAAATATAAATTTGTCAAAAAGAATATATGAAAGTGTTATATTATAATATATAATATGAATAAAAATAATAATGGTATAATAATATATTTTTTCTACTAATAATTTTAGTATATATTTTTTGTTATTAATTAAAATATTTTATATATATCATAAATTTAATCTTTATCACATTTTAATTTTCCAGCCTCTAATTAGAAGTGGAGGAAAAATTGTTAAAAAAATTAATCACTAGTGGGAGGGCCTTGCTTAAATCATGAAATTGTGTCATTTATTTAATCATTCCTTTTAAAATTGAATAATGATTATGTTATAATTATATTAATTTGACAATTTTTTAATATATAATGTTTTTATAAAAATATATATTAATTTTTTATAGTAATAAAAAGTTGAGATATATTTGATACGCAAGATGAGTATTTTATTAAAATTAATATTAACATAGCTACAACCATCTGCAACGTAGGGAAAATATTTTCATCCAACAAAATACATAGAGAGCCACCCTACCAGAAAACCAGCCAACTAAGGCCCACATGTATGAAATCAACTAGCCCAACCGACCCAACTTTTGCACTCGACTATAACCTGGGTAGACCAAAATGGCCATTAATATGTTGATTCCGTGAACAAAGCACCACTTGTAATTCAACACAGGAAAAAAAAAATCCTACATAAACCAAAAAACTACCTAGAACCAGAATTACATAAAACCATTGGCCCTTGTAAAGGCCTTGAAATCCTTTGCCCATTCAATACCACCAGCCGCCATCAACTCGAGAAACTTCTTCAAATACTCCACCACCACCGCCGCAATCATCTTGTGCTGCATGAGGGCTGGACCACTCAAGTCTAGAAGAAATGGATAAAGCTTCACAACCCCGTTCGAACATTGAAGAAGCTCCAAGTCGCAGGGTCTCAAAATACCCTTACCTTCTACCACTACACATAGAACTTCATCAACCCCTACCACCAAATCTTTCCTAAACATCTTCTCAAGCACCACTTTTTCCTCTGCCTTGGCAACTTTATTATTTAGGAAGGAGGCCAAAAAACGTGAAGAGAAATGCAAATTGTCCCTACCATACTCATTATTCTCCAAATGCTTAGAGCCCGGAATCATTTTGGTAGCCATGACGATCAGGGGATCATTGTTGAGCAATATGCACTTCAACCTTTGATCCGTAATTTCCCTTAAGGAAGTTTTCCACGTCAACAACTGCAAGGAAATTGGAGTGTTCGCCCCAAATCTCACCAACCCATCCACTGATACTTCAATGACAAACCTTGAACGCTCTGCCATCGATGCCCAAAAACTATCCACACCCAAACGAGAGGAAGACAACCACCTTTCGCAACCAGAAAGAAAAATAGAAATGAAAATGAGCCTTGCACAGGCCTTGAAGCAAACCAACATAAATACTAGCAGCATTCACTAAGCTGTCGACACTCAAAACAAATAAAGTGCCTCCAAATATGCCAAATCCTTGCCATGGAGAGTAAATCCCTCAGGCGATATGCGCTAAAAACTAAGCTTCGAAATGGGAGCCAACACTGCCCCATCTACCCCCGTACTGCAACGACAAGACAACCCATCCAACCTCTTGCCAAGATGGCCAACCAACGACGTCTCCCAAACACCCTTCACACCGGTCATTGTGGCATAAACTGCCACAACCCCTCTGCCAACCTGGAGGGGTGCCCGCCTAGATATATATTTTTTTATTTGACTTTTTTTAATATATAATGTTTTTTAAAAATATATATTAATTTTTTTAAGGTAAGTAAGAATTATCTTTACACACGCCCATTTTATATTTATTTATGTTTACACTAATATCTCTTCATTCAATTATATTTTTATATACTTATATGATTCTTATCTATACTTTCAAGCCATCCTTATAATATAATTTTCCCATATTAGGGGGGAACATGTTGGACTCAAGGAACACTGAGAGGGGGGGTGAATTAGTGTTCAACAATATTTAAATTTCAATTAAGATCTTAAACCATTTACAAAATTTCAACAAAAGTAAAGATGCAAGCACATGAAGGAAATAATCAAAACACCATAACACCAAGATTTTTACGTGGAAACCTTGTTAAGGGAAAAACCACGGTGGAGGTTAATCCACAATTTATACTCTGTTAAAAGTATGAACAAAAAGGGGAATGCACATGCATTCAGGAACACTACCTAGAGCTCACTGCTAAAAAACAAGAAGGCTCACTACCTTACAATATGTTTAGATTACAACAAAGAGTTGAACTGAGAAAGTAGCATCTACAAATGCCTAGTTTCAGTTTTGGTGAAGCTCATATATCAAATTCTGGACCTTATGTCTGATTCTGCAATTCGCGCTGCTCTACTCTGCCTTAATTCACAACAATCCTCTTCTTCTCAATTGGAAATCTCTCAACTAATTTTCTGATGTTCGCATACAAACTACCATCTTGCAATCATGCTTACATACATCCATGCAAAATGAATTGTTTGACCTCATATTTATATCCGCTACCAAGAATTCAATCGCTATATGTTAGCTTCAATAGAATAGAAAATATCTTTTCAAATGTCGGCTCAAATCATGAGTAATCTTTAATGTGCACCTATATAAGTCGGCCAAACCATGGCTAGGACCCAAAATAAAATGTTCAAACACAAAAACATTTAAACAATTACTCCTTATACATCTGCGCCACACTACATACATCAAGTCGGACTTCATGAACAAATAAATAGAAAATCATTCTGCCGAATCTCCTAACTTAACCACTGATTGATGCAACATCACAAAACTTAGCAATAAGATAAAATAGATACTTAACAACTTTCCCTAAGATCCACAACTCAAAATGATAATCCGGTGAAACATACAGATCGACATACTAACTGGATACCTTATTCTTCATTTTCACTTCCGGTAAAACTCTGTTCTTTACACTACCTGTCGGTATGAACAAATCCTGGTCTATGGATCAGAATAATGACTTAGGTTTTCATCAATGACAATACTAGAAGCCATATGCCAACAATCTCCCCCTTTGGCATTGATGGCAACACTTAGTGAAAAATGACTAAGTGTTAGAACCGATATGATTATGCTGCCAAAGTTCAAAATTTCAAAACACAACTCCCCCTTAGAATGTAAAGAATTTTTCACTGCTCTCTCTCCCCCTTTGAAATCAATGAAAAACATATTTTGGATCTCCCCCTTTGCTAATTCAAAAATTGGATCAAAATTTGAAGAAATACACCTGCTACTCGAGTCATAAAATTATCTTATACTTATCTTTCATTTCCAGAAGAAATTTTCTCCAAGCTTCTACTGAAATCTCAATAATTAAGATCAAGTTGTTGTTCTCAAATGTCTGGTTGATAATCCAGATGAGAGATCCTGGAATTGTGATTGCCTCTTCTAATTTTTCTCCTTTCCTTAAAACCTCAATCAATTGCTCCAATCTATATTTGGTTAAATCCTTCACTTTACAAAAGGTGTCCACAAGGTTGTTTATGGTGAAAAGAAATTTTGTATGCTCAAAATGCAATTCTTGAATCCTTTTCTTGACTGCGCCATCTTGATCTTGAAACATGTTATAATCCTGACCAATCTTGTTCAGCTTAGATTCAATCTGCTCCAGCTTATCTTTGTATTTCCCAACTCTATGAGGCTAATGAAGACAATAGTTGTAGAGGTTATTGGTTATATTTATGCATTGTCTCAACACATTCATTTTCCTTTTTAATTTGGTAAGAGATAGCCTAAAATGCTCCTTTAGATGTAGAATTATTTATCCCTCTTTTCTGTCCTCGGACTCAGAGACCATGGCTTCCTTAATGCACTCAATCATCTCTTCAGGAAACACATTCTGCAAAATTTCTAATCCAATATTATTATGCATAAAATAAGTACTTAGTGTGCTCTCGATTAGGTCCTGCTCATAAGAGGGTCTATGAGACCATATGTCAACAATTTTTTGCATCCCATCTTTCTCCTGAACAAGCTGCAATATCTTTACTTTGAATAAAACACCTTCTTCTTTGCTTCCTTCTGCTATAACTACATCCGGTTCAATTGATTCTGGTTCTTCCCTTGGAGTGTACTCATCAAATTCTTCATCTGGTATGTCCACAATCACTAGATCTTTGCCTTTTCCTTCAATTTTTGAAGTTTTGTGTGCCGAAGGAGTGTAATCAACAATCTCTTGAGCTCTTTTCTTCTTCCTCTCCATCTCACCGGAAGAGGATCCACCTTCAAGTGCTCTTACCAGAATGGCAATGCTAATTGCTCCAAATTTCCCAAGCAATTCTTTAAAGAAATTTGCATACTCATGCTTACAGTTTGCCAAAATATTAGAATGTTCATAAATCTGTTTACAAACGGGTTCATTCTCTTTCCATGCAACGTTATTGATTTGAGGCAAGCAATTCAGAAAATATATCACAAGAAATATGACCAAGGTACCAAACCTGAAGGGGTAATCTGCCTCCTTTGTTAGTTGAACATTTTCCATCAATTGATCTTTTTGCAATCCGCACAGGTCAAAATCATGATCCTCTATTATCATTTTATGAGAGATGTAAACTGCACCTGCTGAAGTTGCGCCTTCCCTATTTCTGAAAAAGATTTTGTATGAGATTCCATGCGCAATGTACCTTGTTATCGAATCTTTGGTCGTCGAAATTATCAAAGCCCTTTGATCTCCAGTTACTCCGGTTAGGGTTTTGAATCGACTTCTTTTTCAGTATATCCCCAACATTGCATAATCCAGTTAGATTCTTAATTACTTCTTTCAACATGGGATAGGGTTTATCTAGAGTTAGAATGTCATCATTCAATTTGTTCAAGATAAACCTAACCACTTCCGCGTTGTCAAAATAGGGAAACTCACTCCAAATGTCCAAACTTTTTTGTTTCACACCTTCAAGCCATTTCAATTCATTGACCAACAACATATTTCTCACATCCCTAATCTTTTCACTGTTGTATTCATCTAAATTCACCATTCCTTTGACTTGCTTCATTTTCCTTTCCGTATCGAACAAGTTTCTACCGAACACCAAATTAAGTAAGAATTCTACAAGCAACTAAAATACCTGATGAATTCGTCGTTGAATTGATTTTACTCCTTTGAAATTCTGCTGCAGAAGCTCTCCTATTCTTTTTCAATGCAAGGTGACAAATGAGGGTTCCGAATACCCTTTTATAACTCGCACACCTAACCCTTTTTACCGCATTAAATATTTTTCCCTAGGTGTTCTGGATACTCTGTTTTCTCAGACAACAAAAGAAGAATTCATTTGTAGACCTTCTACTTCACAAACTTCTGCATAAGTGATCACCAATACATTTGTAAACTATTAGCACAACTACTAACAACTTCCTGCATTTTGGTGCCAACTACCAACATGGGGACACATAATTTTCTTGAAAAACCCCTAGGCCAATGGCCTAAGATCAATTTCCGGAGGAATTACCAGAAGCTGCTTTTGGTGTGGGCTTATTTCCTTCATCAAATTCATTCTTCCTTACCCATATTTTCCTCATCTGATCTCTTATCTCTTGCACAATCACTTTCCCTTTTCCTTTATCATCTTTTTGTGAAATTTTTCCTTTGTATGTCGAACCTCTTCTATCCATGTTTTTGTTCCTGCAGAATCTTGCAATGTGACCAAATCTGTTGTAGTTGTAACACACATGATTTCTTTTTCTAGACCACTCATTCCATTGTTTTCCTCTTGAACTGCATTGATTAGCAACATACCCAAATCTTCTACAGGTGTAGCATTTCACATTTCTTACACTGACATACATACTTTTGCATTCAATTGACTTATGACCAAACTTATTGCAATTGAAACACTGACCAAGAAATGATGGACTGTTTGAATTCATTTTACTTCTACACTGAGAAGCCATATGACCAAAGTTTTTACAAGAAAAGTAGTGACCATTAAACTTTTGAGCATTGGGTTGTCTTACTAGATACCTACTGCCTTTGTTCATTTGATTTCTTTGTTTGGAATCCTTATGTTCAGATCTGAAACTTTCTCCCTTCTCATATCCAAGACCTCGCTTGTCATTTGCATCCTTTTGTCTTTTAGTCAGTTCATCAAGCTTAGAAGATCTGATCTTAAACTTCTCTTTGTATTCATTTGCAGTAGTGAGTTCATCTCTCAGAATAACTATCTGTCTTTCAAGTTCTTATTCATTATTTCTGGATTGTTGCAGTTCAATCTCTAGTTGAATGATTCCACTATTAACTCTACTGCATTCTTCAGATCTTTCTTTTAAGGACCGGGCCAAATTCTCCTCATTCTTCCTTCTTTCTTCAATCTCCTTAGTTTGCCTCATCACCATAGATTTCATTTCAAGCTTTAGAGCAACATTGTCTCTAGCAATCTTTTCACATTCTTCAGTTATTTCTTTTAAGGTCTGATTCAGGTGAACATCTTCCAAGCTTTTACTTTCTTTCTGCTTTAGCTGATCACATAGTTCCTCTTTTCTCTTGACTCATTGGTTTTATCCTTCAATGATTGAATGAATTTTTCAGCATCCTTAAGATTTTTTTTTTAATTCCAGGACTTCTGCTTTAGACTAATCAAGATCATCAAGTGCCACCAAAAGCTGCTGTTGAAGACCACTAGAGTCCATTGCATTCCAAGATCCACCTCAAGCTGTTAAACTTTTGCAGAGGAACCACGCTCTGATACCAATTGTTGGACTCAAGGAACACTGAGAGGGGGGGTGAATTAGTGTTCAACAATATTTAAATTTCAATTTAGATCTTAAACCATTTACAACATTTCAACATAAGTAAAGATGAAAGCACATGAAGGAAACAATCAAAACACCATAACACCAAGATTTTTACGTAGAAACTCTGTTAAGGGAAAAACCACAGTGGAGGTTAATCCACAATTTATACTCTGTTAAAAGTATGAAGAAAAAGGGGAATGCACATGCATTCAGGCACACTACCTAGAGCTCACTGCTAAAAAAACAAGAAGGCTCACTACCTTACAATATGTTAAATTACAACAAAGAGTTGAACTGAGAAAGTAGCATCTACAAATGCCTAGTTTCAGTTTTGGTGAAGCTCATATATCAAATTCTGGACCTTCTGTCTGATTCTGCAATTCACCCTGCTTTGCTCTACCTTAATTCACAACAATTCTCTTATGCTCAATTGGAAATCTCTCAACTGCTTTTATGATATTCACATACACACTACCATCTCACAATCATGCTTACATACATCCATGCGAAATGAATTTTCTGACCTCATATTTATATCCGCTACCAAGAATTCAATCTCTATATGTCGACTTCAATAGAATAGAAAATATCTTTTCAAATGTCGGCTCAAATCATGAGTAATCTTTAATGCGCACCCATATTAGTTGGCCAAACCATGGCTAGGACCCAAAACAAAATGCTCAAACACAAAAACATTTAAACAATTACTCCTTATACATCCGCGACACACTACATACATCAAGTCGGCCTTCATGAACAAATAAACAAAAAATCATTCTGCCAGATCTCCTAACTTAACCACTGATTGATGCAACATCACAAAACTTAACGATAAGATAAAATAGATGCTTAACAACTTTCCCCAAGATCCACAACTCAAAATGATAATTTGGTGAAGCATATAGATTGACATACTAACCGGATACCCTGTTCTTCATTTTCATTTCCGGTAAAACTTTGTTCTTTACACTGTCTGTCGATATGAACAAATCCTCATCTGCAGATCAGAATAATGACTTAGGTTGCCATCAATGACAACATTAGAAGCCATATGCCAACAAAACATTATGTCTTGATACTCATCTCTAGTGTATGATCTTACACGATGATACATCTTTAAATATTATACATGCTTAGATTGCACTCAATTATTTCATATACATATGAATAATTCAAACATAGATACAAGCTCTTAATAAAATATATATAACACAATACTTGAAAGAGGAGTGTAAACACTTAATAGTAAATTAAAATGGTTTATAAGAATGAATTTTATGTCATTTTAAAAAAAACTATTAAAAGTAGAAATTATTTTTAACAAAAGTATAATCACTAAATGTTAAATTAAAAGAATTATAAGTTCATTAAGTTTAAACAATTCTTAAAAGATTATTAAATGAACAAACTATTATATAAGAATGTGATATTTTATTAAATAAATAAATAATTTTAAAAAAATATATAAACACTCAACATAATTTAAATTAAGAGTATAAAAAAATTGTTAAAAGATGAAAATAATTTAAATAAGTATATAAAATTTTACTGAATAATTTAAAGACAGTGTTACAATTTTGTTAACATAATAAAAATTGTAAACACAAATACAATTCAATTAATTTAAAAAAAAAAATTAAACCATTTTTGAAAAGATTATTAAACATACAAATAAATTTGGTAAATATAAATTGTAAATACAATCAGATCGCCAACAGTTTTTGAACTTTCAAAGGTAATGAGCAGGACTTAATTTTGACGGTCGACCTTGCTTCTCAACAAATTTTTTAATGACAGTTATCTATTCAAAGGTGCCCTTAAAACATTATGATATACCTTAGTGTAAGTAATATTATATATAAATCAAATATATATATCATTATAATTCTATATAAAATTTGACAGTCTATCCAAAATCTCTCCTTTCATCTGATACAATCTTCTTAAAATTTTGATTGTATTTTACTGCCAAAATCTCTAAATACGGTCATACGGCCATCAAATTTAAGCCCTGATGACAAATAGGAAAAACCAGAAAATTAGAATGTAACGGGATTCATCTCTCTTGTTACTGTTTTTAGCTTTTGAAACAAGTTAAAAATGAAAAAAAATAGTTAACTGGAACACAGTGGTCGTTGATTACAGTTATGACATCTATGGAGAACGGTGAGTTAAGTGGCTAAAAAAATAATGAACTGTAGTTATGATGGTAGACGGCATCCATTCCATAAGTGCATTTTAAGGGCTGGATAGCCGCTTCCCTTGTCTTTCTTCAGCCATTCATAAGAAAAACCCCAGAAAAGATGAAGAATGAAATCCCCCTTATTGTCTGTTTTCCATAGGGAGTTGGAAACATTCTTATTATGATGTAATAATAAGATCAAGGCAAGGATGATTTGACAAGGGCAGCATAAATGCCATTGGGCATGGAAAGGAGATGATTGTGGGTGCCCTGTTCAACTACCTTGCCGCCTCTGATAAGAGCAATTGAATCTGCGCCTCGAACGGTGGAGAGGCGATGGGCTACCATAATGGTGGACCTGCCACCGATGGCCCTGTTGAGTGCCTCCTGCACCAGCTGCTCTGACTCAACGTCCAGAGAACTGGTGGCCTCGTCCAGCAGAAGTATCCGAGGGTTTCTCACCATGGCTCTCGCTATTGATATTCTCTGCTTCTGTCCGCCTGAAAGCTGGATGCCTCGCTCTCCAACCCGCGTATTGTAGCCGTCCGGCAGGCTGGATATGAAACTGTGGGCGTTGGAGATTTTGGCGGCGGTTACGATTTCTTCCTCAGAGACAGCACTTTCTTCTCCTTGTCGTCCGTAGGCGATGTTCTCTCGGATGGTTTCGTCGAAGAGAATGAGCTCCTGCCCTACTAAACCCATCTGCTGACGAAGCCATTTCAGTTGCAGGGTTTTTATGTCGGTTTTGTCCAGCAGGATTACGCCCCTGTTCGGATCGTAGAACCGTTCCAGTAGGGATAATACTGTCGACTTGCCACATCCGCTTTCTCCTACCAGGGCTATGCTCTGTTTATTACAGGATGGGCATGTTAGCAATCTTAAAATCAACATAACAGAATGTGCTGAAGATATGAAATTTTAGTACAGCCCATTGAAACAATAAATTCTCTTTGTCTTGTCTTGCTTTCTTCCATAATATTATGGAGTTTGATTCAAAAGGTACAGAAATATTTGAATTTGATTCAAAAGGTACGAAAAATCAAAATCAAAAGCTACCTTCAATAATTTAAACACCAGTATAAAACAGTGTATGGAAGGTTTGATGGTTTGGAAATAATATTTAAACAGAGTACAAAACAGAAAGGTTTGATGGTTTGGAAATAAATTTTTGTTTATTTATGCATAATAATTTAAACATGTTTACAAAACATCACAAGATATTTTTTTTCAATATTATTTATTTGACATGTTCTATTATGAGAAATCTTTTTGATGCAATGAATATTAAGTGGACCATTCTGTTCATAAGAGATAGGTTTGTTAATCACTATTCATTAAATATGGATCACTGAGTTTGACTTAAAAACTACATAGTCGAAACTTTGATCAAATATCACAATTTGACACACTACAAAAAATACCTCCTACTTGTGAATGGATGAATTAAATAGGACTCTATAATAAATAATTCATAAGGCACAATATTTGTTGATGGTCTTACAAATGTGGTAGCAAGCTAAGTGGTCTTTAGCTTAGCAAAACCCCATGGTTAAGTGCACTTAAGACATGGCTGTGTGAGCTCCCATAAAGTCTTGATACTTTACCTCTATGAACATTACCCCTATGCAATTAGTGCTAAGTGAACCATTCATACTCATGAAAAATGGGTTCACGTGAACCATTCTCATGAAATATGGATTGTTTAAACTTATATAGTTGAATGTTAATAAAACATCATAATATAACACACCATGGAAAATATCTCCTTGTTATGGATGAGCTAAAACTAAAAGGGCTCTATAATGAATAATTCATAAGGCAAAACACTTGTCGAAAGTTTTGCAAATGTTGCAAGCTGAATGAGCTTTTATCTTGGCAGAAATTTTATGATTAAAATGTGCTTGAATCAAAGTAGAACTAAGATGGGTGACCTATAGGAAGTCTCTCATACTTCACCTCTGTGACCCTCACTTATATGCAATGAATATTAAGTGAACTATTCACCTCTGTGACCCTCACTTATATGCAATGAATATTAAGTGAACTATTCATACTTATAAAAGATGGGATTGCTCACTTATTCTCAATGAATATTAAGTAAACAATTCATACTTATAAAAGATGGGTTTGTAAAAATAGAGATCAATGATTCTGACATAAAAATTGAGTGAGAGTTTGACTATAAGTTGTGAGCATATCTTGCCTTCACAACTGGATCGAATTTGTACCTCCAAGATAGGACCACATGCATCTTGTCAGTATACCCCTTACGAAGGCCCTGAGTTTTCTTACAAAAATTACAGCTCAGCCCGATGGTTTAAAATCTCTTGTTGCCGTTAGCAAATAAGTTGATGATAATAGAGGAATTTTTTTTGGGGCTGAGATTCTAGACCATTTACGATCTAAGGAGAAAAGAAGTTATAATAAAATTTATAATTTTTTTCTCCTAGCTTATAGCAGCTACTAAGTTACAAATTAAATTTGATGCACCTGCTCTTTTAGTCCAGTGAACAGTTCGTTTACACTGTGTGCCTCGATAACTTGAATATCAAACTCTTGATTGTGTGCCTTTATTTCAATTTTAGTTTAAGAATGCTTAAGTAGGTTTTTTTGTAAATTAAAAAAATAAAAAAGTTAAAAACTCAAATACGTTTAGACTCTGAGAACACTACACACCAATCTAGCTTCAAGGATATTAAGAATTCAAATTCAGAACTGTATTAAAATAATCAAGACAGGATTTGAGGATCAATTGAGCTGACCTTTCCAGGATCGAGGTGCAAATTAAGATCTTCAAGAATCTGCACACGAGGTCTTGTTGGATATTTGAAATACACATGCTTGAATGTTATCTCTCCCTTCATTTCATGCAAGGTTTTGCCTTTGAAATCTTCTGGGTCTATCTGGGACTTTCTTTCTATTATGGAGAACAAAGAATCCACTGCCGATTTAACCCTCGAGATGTCCGGTAACATTTGAACTGACTCCGATATGCTAATTGCACTCAAAGTGAAAGCAAAGAAAACCTGTTGCATGCAAACAATTCGAAGTTTCAGAGTTTTGATAGGTAGTAGGTTCAAAAAGATTGCTTGAGGAAATTTTTAAAATCCTTTTCTTCCACCAAAAGTTTTGTTGGGAATATTAACTTTATACACTATTCCTGGTCATTTTTATTTAATAATAGCAACAACGGGAAGTTTGGTTCTATCAAACTGCTAATTGTTTGATAGAAATACTAATAAATCCTTAAATCTTTATTAACATGCTTTGAATTGAAAGAATTATAGTACTCTGAATATTTGCGTATGGTTTGTCAATCTATGGATAACCAGTTGAGCTCCCACCCAGAAGCTGAAACCATAAGTAGCAAACACGATAAAATTAATAACGCCAAAGCCAAGGCCATCAATGATAGCCAGTTGAGTCGCACAACTCATTGGTTCCTTGCATTGTTGAGCATGCATTTGAAGAACCTGATCCTCAGCACAGAATGAAGCTATGGTGCGAATGTTGCTCAGTGCATCTATTGCCACACGCACAGGTTCACCTTCTGCCATCTGCATCAGTTAAGATCAGGATCAAGCCTATTAATATCGGTATTATTTTGGATAGTTGGACTGGATTGGTTGGTTGAGAGGGTGTCACTCAAACTTTAGTGGCTTAGAGCCCCAAATCTCAATCCAGGTCTCACTCTCCTGTGTATGTAATACCACGCCAGAAAAAAGACATGCATACTATTTTTCTGGTTATGGAACCTTGCATAAAGAAAATAATGATCAGCAGCTATGGTCAAAAGTACCTGGGATTTGGCACTGAATTTCTTTACCATCTTCAGTTGCCCCCATGATTGGAACACTATCAGAACAAGCAGAGTAATCAACACCAAAGCCATGTGCCAGCTGGATAAAAAAGCAATAAAAAGCCCCGAAGTTATGGTAGCTGCATTTTGTACCATAAGAGACGGTCCGTCTTTAACCAGGCTTTTAATTGATGCACAGTGCGTTGAGAGTCTAGAACTTATCAAGCCGCTGCCGTAATAAAAATAAACAAACAAAACTGGTTAGTGATGCAATGTCTATGAACAAAAATCGAGAAGAAGATGACTGGAATTTATCAATGGACTAACATCACAGCCTGTAACAATATAAAAATAAGTGTGTAAGGCATGGGCAAGCCAAATTTTAATAACTAAAAACAAAAGCATAGGGGAGCTCTCATTTATAATGGCAAGAGATAAAGACAACTCTTCTGCTAACTAAGATTAATCAAACAATAAAAATATGCAAGGTAAGTGAACTGTAAAACAACAGTCCTTCAGTTCATTTGCCAACCCATACACCACATTTTTGTTCGTACTTCGTAACAGGGAGTTTTGCAAGGTTTCTCTATTTTGAGTCTAAATAAACCGAGTCATGTAAACTTGTATGTTATTTTAAATTAGAAGAATCATATTTTGTGTCATATATTGGTATCGAAGATTTCTAATATTTTTGAATCATGGTCAGGGCCTTTCTTAATTGTTTGTCACACATATTCCAATATTCTACTTTGTTGCACATCATCCAGCCTTCTCATTAGAGTTATCCAGCAGCCAGCCTATTGATGACACTATAGGGCATGCACATTGTTTAAGTAATTGTAAAAATACAAGAGAATGTGGTGTATTTATGTTAAACCTTACTAGAATAATATTTTTTTACACACTCCTATATACAAAATAATGTGGTGTATTTATCTCAAACCTAAAACTGAACCAATTCAGGCGTGAGCATTTGAGGACAGAGTGCACTTTCAATCGTATGATAGTTTGAGAAGATAAAATGAAGTTCAAACAAA
Organism: Sequoia sempervirens; assembly: GCA_007258455.2. Classification (NCBI taxonomy): domain Eukaryota; kingdom Viridiplantae; phylum Streptophyta; class Pinopsida; order Cupressales; family Cupressaceae; genus Sequoia; species Sequoia sempervirens. The sequence goes on from VDFB02377518.1 coordinate 38,002, forward strand.
AGTTGAAAGAAACTAAGAGGTTTATGGGTTTAGCATATTTTGGAATATAGATAATAGGTTATGATGGTCTACCTATAAAATTTATTTTATTTGCTATTCCACTCTGTGATTCCAGCATTGTTTTTGTCTGTTTGATTTCTTTCTTACTTCATCCAAGTATATAGCATCTATAAAAATTCTGTTGATATGAAATTAAACATACATGTCAACTGAGGGAAAGAATAAAAGCCTACAAAGAATCGATAGTATAGGTAACCCCATTTTGATCATTGCATCTTAAGGTACTCTTCCTAGTCACATTACCAACGCAATAGAAAGCAGGGGAATCAAAAATTTGTTAACATATTACTTCTGTTATTATATCCTACTTCTATTACCAGCACTTGCCTTCCCTGAACATGAATAAGATCTCACCTGGAAGTTTCATGCTTATCAAACCATGCCATCTCCTGTCGCATAACATGTCGAATAGTCATTATGCGAAGATGATTAACAAGCTTGCTGCCACTGTGTGTGAAGCAGGATATCTGTACTGGATTGACGATTAAAGCTGCAAATGCTAAAAGCAAGAACATGCCTGACCAGAAAATACTGTCTTTCTTAAGTTTAGATTTTGTCTCATAGAAGCTGCTGAGCACATTTGCTAAAAGGAGACCAAACAGTGGTAAGATGGTGCCACTTGCACCTGCAGCCAAGGACCCAAACAACAGCACAGGAAGTTCTTGTCTGTTGAGAGGAGCTAGCTTGAATATTGACCTCTGCATATTGGTATGTAAGTTCATGGAAACTTCTAAACTCTGAAAATTATCTTCCTCAGTGAGACCCATACTACTTAGACTTTTAAAAGACAAATGTTTTGAATTCCTTTCTATAGAACTTCCATCTCTGCTAATATTTCCACTTTCACTTCTAGAAGATGAATGCCTTGAACTCCTTCCTATAAAACTTCCACTTCTGCCAAAAATATTAGCCTGATGAAGATCCTCAACAACATTCTCTCTATCACTCTCAGATTCATCTGTTTCTTCTTCTTCTTGTAATTCTTTTTGCTTGACCATTCGAGTATATGCACCATCTCTCCTCTTTATCAGCTCAGCATGGGTGCCTGTAGGCACATACCACTGATTATGCCTTTTCAAAAGCACAGTTCAATCTAATTCTAGACCATAGAATTTGAATAGGAAGTACCTTGTTCTATCAGCTTTCCTTTCTTAAGAACGCATATAGAGTGTGCATTTCTTATGGTGCTGAGTCTGTGAGCAATCACAACAGTAGTCCTCTCCACCATGACTTGCTCCAGGGCTTCCTGAACAGCTCTTTCTGAACCAGAGTCTAAAGCGCTTGTTGCTTCATCCAGCAGTAAGATGCGTGGATTTTTCAGGATAGCTCTTGCTATTGCAATTCTCTGCTTCTGACCTCCTGAAAGCTGGGCACCTCGATCCCCCACCATTGTATCATAGCCCTGAAAAAATCAAATGTGCATAACAGATCAATGGGCTAAACTACAACTAGCTAAAAATAGACAACAGCTATGAAAGCATCTCATTTACTTAAGTCTTACTAAAACATGCCAAATTAATGAGCCAAAAGAGTACCATTCGATGTTGATCATCTTGCAGTAGTATAACAAGTATCATTCAAGCTACCAATTTGAAGAATGTCCTTCATACAGTCTAATAATATCATCCAGATAATAGCTTGGGACTAAAGTCAGCAGGTGATTTTATTCCTAGTGATCTGATATTCATATTCCTAACACTCACGTATATCCAGTCACCAATTTGAAGACCATCGTCAAGACAGTCTAATAATGTTTTCCAGAAAATAGCTTGGGCTAAGGGGAGCAGGTGATGTTCTTTTTAAAGTGTTTGGTATTCCTATTTCTAACACTCGCGTTTGTCAAGCAACTGATGAAGTGGATAAAAGTTGTAAAGTGAGTTCAGTGAGAATATCTGGATACTGTCTGTGTACTACCACACTTAAAGAGTGTTGGTTAGGATGCCAAAATTAACAACATTTCAGGTGTAATGCCATCAAGTTAAGACGTGCTTAATATAAAATGTGATTTTATATAACATAAACATATGTGTAGCTAGGTAATCAAAGCAAAGCATTCTGGAGAGATACATCGAAGCAACTGAAATACAGACACACTAATAATTTAGGTCATAGTAGCCATGTTTGTAAGAACAAGAAATACAAGAGGTCAGAAAACTGAAATGTGGTTGAGCCACAAAACATAGGGAAAGAATGGGATAAATTGGCAGATTCCTTTGAAGAATATATCCCAAATGCATATAGACCTTCCTTCATATTTATAGAGGCACTAATAATTTAATGAAATGTGAGAGGGTCAAGAATGCAGTGAAATGCACTTGAGCAACAACAAATATGGAAAAATGAGAAGAAAAAGAGAGAAAATTTCCAAAGCATCCCCATGCATGGGGAACTTCCATCATACTGAATTTTTTTGTTTAGGGTCCACTTACGGTTAGAGAGAGTGAGAAAAAGAGTCAACTTTGACTCTCTGCAAAAACTGTGGTATTGATAAACGAGAAAACATTTTTTCTCAATTTGGGGTTTTTTTGCTACTTGGATTTAGATAATTTTATGGTCAAATTGTGTGTAATTTTCTTGTCACTTGTCCCTACAGGGTGTCTAGTGAAGATTGATATGAAGTTTTAAGTTTCATTGCAATTTAAATTTTAACTACAAAAGGTTGATATAAAAGTTTCATCCTACTGCGTAAGGTTCTGATTGTTACCTCTGGCAAGCTTTCTATAAACTCTTTAACATTTGCAAGCTTTGCCGCTTTCTGAATTTCTTCCAATGTTGCTGTGTGTTCGCCAAATCCTATGTTGTCCCTTATGGAAGCTCCAAAAAGAACAGGCTCTTGGCTTACCAGTCCAATCTGCTGGCGCAGCCATTGTATCTGAATGTCCTTGATCTCTACACTGTCCAAGAAAATACTTCCTATCTGAGGGTCATAGAATCTCTCAAGTAAGCTGACTAATGTAGATTTACCACTCCCACTCTCTCCAACAAGGGCTACAGTCTCACCAGGCTGAATTACCAAGGAAAAGCTCTCCAGAATTTCCACATCTGGTCGTGAAGGATACCGGAATGACACATTTTGAAATTCAATATTGCCTATTACACCCTCAGGAACTACGCCCTTTTCCTTGCTTCTATCCATTTCAGGCACACATTCAATAACCTTGAATACCCTGGCTGCTTGAGTTTTAGCAGCTGTAAATGCATTAAAGCACGGAAAAGCTTGACCCAGTGCCCTGCAAATCAAGTAAAGAATGCAAAACCATTAAGTTCTTTACAAATTGTCACAGAACATCATAGTTTTCTTTTGCAGTGTGTTAATAGAACAAAACACAAGCATTGTTAGTTGAGCAGAATGTTTCATTCATTGGAACCATATGTTCTTGAAGCATGTAGCAATCACCAGTATAAATAATATAAGCAATAACATCACATGTCATATTTACCAGCCTTACCCGCCTCCTGCAAGAACTGCAAATAGAACTGTAATAACTTTTCCACCAGAATAGCCGTTGTGAATTACGATCCATGCCCCATACCAGAAAGTGAAGGCATATACACTACATGTACCACCTAACAATAAACCATGACCAAATCCAGATGCCATACCAAGTTGAAGAGAAACTCCATATAACTTTGTCATAGCTGTTTTAGAGGAATCTACAACTTTCTTTTCACCACCAAAGGATGCAACCTGGAATGGGAAGGTTCCTGTTAAAAGTGCAACTGAAGTGGAAGAAAAGAGAAAAAAGGTTTACAGGTGAAATGTGATGGCTAACTAAAGGGGTGGAATTGGAATTCATTTTAGTACAGACATATGATTTTTGTATTATGAAGAAGATATAAATTTGATCTACAAAGACTTTCTGGCCTGCAGAACAATATTCAGGTTCCACCTTTAGTGGCTCATCTGATCTAAAAGCGTTATTCATACTTCATTCCCTATCCTCCTCAACCAAGACTCATATAAAACAAAAAATGCTGTGTACATTCTCAACACCTATCTCAATACATTTGGTTCATTGTCAAACTTGTTAAGAAAATTAGAAGAATGCCACATCGCTTCTGGCTATAATCTGCTTTACTTGCTCTATAGATAATAATGGCGTGGCTGACCGTGTTACCTCCCAGAAAATAACCACAATTAGCTAAAATTCATAATATTTATAAATTGATTTCTCTTCTTTTCTGTATTAAGACTTGAAACTAGATAGTACATTGAAATTCCCACTGCAAGCTTTTCTAGAGATACAGCCTTTCTGTCTTCAGTAAGCCAGTTATGCAACAAGGACAAACTATAGCTCTAGCATAACAGATTGCTAATCAAATCATAGTCGAACAAGCCAACCAAACGGCTATTTAAATAGTGACTGAAGCATAACAAAACATCATTTTTTCTCTATTTTCCCATTCCATGACAAATAACAATGGACTAATATATATATATAATAAAAAGATGTGAAAAGGATACACAAAGGTAATGGACTAAAAATATATATATAATAAAAGGTAAGTTGCAGACAACACTGTCAATAAATAATGATGTTGGGAGATTCACGGTTTGTGCATTTGGGTATAAAAGTTGATTATTTATACTTACCGTCCTAATAGCACTAATAGCTTCGCCAACAATATTTCCCACTTCTGTGTCGGAGGCATTCAATTTCTTTGAAATTCTTGAGCACACAATTGGTCCTATGGCACCTGCTGCAACAATAAAAGGCAATGCTGCTACGACCACCACAGTAAGCCTCCATCCCCTTATAAAAGCTATCACAAATCCACTTAGAAATGTTGCACATAGTTGGAACATCTTACCAGCCTGCATATATTTCCATCAGAAAAAAGCATCATATCAATGTCCATAAAATGGCAAGGTATAAGCAAGGTTGTAACAAAACTCTGCATTCTCTATTAAAAGAAAAGAAATGATGGGCAAAGAATCAGAGCTCAACAACATAGTTTATTGTTACATTTTGTTATAAGTACAAAATCCGTAATAATTTTTGCTGTGTTTCGTAGATCTTCAAGGACCTTTAAAATCCAATCCCTTCTATTCTTTTTCAAAATTAAACAAAAATCTAATGATCCCTTCAGCCACCGTACCTTTGTTCCAATGATTTCACGAATATTTAGAATGTCAGCAGATATGGTTTCTATCATCTCCCCACTCGAAATTTGTGTGTCAAAGAAGGATATGTCTTGGTGTAACAGGGAGCTTAAATACACATGCCTCATTCTAGCTGTCTGTCTCTCTGCTGTTACCCTCCAACATACTACATCTGAAATCATATCAGACAGAAATATACGGTTCAGAAAAAAATCATGCCTCAAGCTATATAAGGAACATGGACTGACGATAACCATAAGACACACTAAATCTTAATAATGCCTCCTCTTACCTGTGAAAAGTGCAATACCAGTAACACCAGCAACAAAAAAAGACTTTAGCATGACCTGCAGAACATTTAAGAATATCAGTTAACTTAAATATTTTATTGCAATTAAAGTGATTAAACTCAACAAATACTTCTAATTTGTGCTAGACATCTATAAATATCAATCTACTCTTAACCAAAATTCAATCAAAATTTATCAACTATTTAGAAAATCAACTATTTCTGAACTTGAACAAGATGTCTGAGAATTTCAATTAACTTGTAACATATTCTTAAAACACTTGGAATCGTATACTTAGTAGGAATGATTTCTCCACAGTCCATGAGATTTAGACAAAAAAATTTGGATTCAATTGTGTTTATTTATTTGTATGGATGTTTTGAGTGATTCATCTTTAGGAAGAGGAAATTAATGAAATGGATTGCAAAAATGATCTTTAAGAAGACTTTAGGGAGAGGTGAGGTAAGGATTGGAAAATGGAGAATGGAGGGAGAGATGGTTGGAGAAGGTAGGAGAGACAACTAGGAAGGAAAAATAGTAAAGAGAAAGAGAAGAAGACTTAATGTAAAAAGAAAAAGGGAGAAAAGTAATAGCTAAAATATTAATAAAATTAAAGTGTAATAATTAGAAGAATGAAATACGACATAATTAATGGGATAAATATTTTATTATAAGAATAATATTATGATAATGATATAATTGAAAAATAACTCAATGGTATAAAATTGTAATTAACGAGATAAATAGAATGAACATAAGAAAATTATGAAATAAGGTGACATGATATATGATAAAGATAGGATAAATATGTTATTTCTAAATTACAAGAATAATTGAACACTATTATATTGCAATAGAATGACAATTTAAAAGACTATGAAAAAAGTTCATTAAAACTCAGGAAATTAAAAAAGACTAATAAAATAAAAGCTTAATAAATGCAAAGATAACAAAAAAATGACTAACAAACAAAAATGATTAATTAGTTAATAAATATAGACTAACTATGTCTATAAGGGAAAAAGTAAAAAAAAAAGTGACAAAGCTATAGGAAATAAGCAAAATTATAAAAACTTAAAATAAAAATAATTCATTAATTAACAAGCAAAATGCCAAATAACCAAGCTAATTGAAATAATTAAAGATAAAGAAGAAAATAAATGCAATAAAAATGATACAAGATAAATGAAGAAAAAATGCAAAAAATTAACCAAGAATTAAGGAACTAAAAAAGAGATTAAAATAATAATAAATATAATAATATATTATTATTGATATAACTTTTATTATATAATGATTTTATTTATAAAGAAGAAAAGATAAATTAATAACATTTACATATTCTTATAGATAAATAAGAAGAATAGATTAAATAATAACATTTAATTATTAATATAACTTATATATATATATATATGATAAAGATATGAATAACATTCAATATATAAGCAAATTAGAAGGATTTTATTATATAAACAAATTATTTAAATTATTATATTATTATATAAGGATTTTATTTATAAAGAAGAATAGATAAATTAATAACATTTATCTATCCTTATAGGTTAAACAATAAGAAGAAAAGATTAAACAATCATATTTAATTATTGATATAACTTATATATATATAAAATAAAGATATGAATAATATTTATTATATAAGCAAATTATTTATATTATTATTTTATAATATTTATAACATAAGTATAACAATCTATTAAATATTATTAGAAGGACTCCAATCCTTCTAATTTAATTATTATTAATTAAATTATATAATTTAATTAATAATGTTATAAATGTTAAATAAAATTATAATTAGATATTGAATGTTATTAATTAAATTATTATAAATGTTATAAATGCTAATTAATTATAACTAAGATATTGAAATTTTAAATAAATAAATACAAAATTAAACCATTAACTTATATGAAGATAAAACAAAATAAAGAAATAAATGAACTCAATCAATAACATCCAATATAACCAACAAAAAAGAATTTGGCTAAGATATGGTACTACTAAAAATATTAGAGTGGGAGTCACAACGCATACAATAAGAGAAAGGAGGGAGAGTTAACAAGGAAGAAAGAAGCACAATGGATCAAAAAATAACCAAAAAAGATATAAAGGCACCTAAAAGTGAGAAGGAACAAAGGACAAGAAGGGAGGATGAGAACCAAGAAAGGATAAAGATAACAAGAAGGTTTGACAAGAGGAAGAGACGAAAAGGACAAAGGAACAAAATAAATAAAGGGGTGCGGGATAAGACAGATGATGCAAGAAAGGGGGAGGAAACTAAGATAGGAAGGAGAGGGTAGGAGGGGATGGAGAGGGCAAAAGAAGGATTCAAGGAGGGGGAGGAAATGAAAAAGGGAAGGGGTTTGGGAGAACATGGGGTGAGAGGAAACGAGGTTAGAGAGAAAGCGGGAAGGGAGGAAGGAGGGGGAGAGAGATGAATCGTGAGCGATGGGAATGTCTCTGGGAGGAAATTAATAAAAGGTGTCAGGATAGGTTGAGATGCTATCCTTCATCACGATTGAGATTGGTGGGGTGGTCTTTAATAAGGATGGCTTCAAGAAG
>VDFB02377519.1:0-11719 GCA_007258455.2 Sequoia sempervirens
TGCATTGATTATTCAATTGGTGGATTTGTAGGTTTGGACTTAGATCTATCATTGGGAAATGTGTTCCAAACTTTGACTTGGGCATACTCACACTTGTTGTACCATTGACATTTGTCGAAGGAAATGATCCTATGCATGGACTTTGATAATTGATAGGCATTGCAAGGCTTTGAAGATTCAACTGATTTGGATTACCCAAGATGTATGGATCAAGTGTATATTCCATGTTCTTCTTGTATTTTTGACCTTGTTATGAAAGTGACCTCTAAGGTTCTTAGGATCAATGATGATATGGAGGATAGATAAATTGAATGATGAGAGTGTTGTTGAACGTTTAGGACTTTGGATCAATGCTAGACTTAGGGCTTGATTTTTTTGATTGGTTTGATTTGGATGATGAACTTGTAAACCCTAAGATGTTGGATGTTATCCTTAGGATGAACTTATTCAAAAGGTTTGCTAATTCAGTAGATGTATGAGAAAGGATGCATTCCCACACACCTAATTAAACAAATGACTTTGATTTGATTTAAGGATGATTCACCCAAGTCTAGAATGATGTTTCCAAAGTTCTAAAGTTGTTTTGGATGGATGAATTTTGATGAATGTGTGAGATGGATGAAGTGTTTGATTTGATTCTAAGAGACTTAGAGAGACTTTGTTTACTAGGCCAAGGTATTGAAGAACACACTTTTCTCTAAGAGCAATCAAAAGACCAATATGACCAAAAGATATCGAGCACATGTGTGGGGTCCAATTTGTTATCTTTGCTTAGTGTATTTTTTACCACAAAAACACTCTTGATTATGTTTCAAACTGAATGTCAATGTCACAACTTCTTTTCGTTCCACAAAGTGATATGTGGAAGTTCCAAGAAATTAGGACAAAGGTTGCCTAATGTTGACCTTTGTAAGAGCAAATTAAGATGTAAACCCAATTACTTAGGAACCTCTAAGGACATAGTCCCAAGGGTAAGCAATAGTTCTTGGGCTTTGTCAAAGGTATTTGCTCTAACTAAGGGGTTTGAAATTTTGATGATGATGTTGAATGTTGGTTTTGCAATGTTTTCGATAAACACATTGTGTTTTCAAACAAGCAATATGACATCCTAGCTTAATGGGTACGTTTTTCTTAGTGGGCTTGCCTCATGCCCTTCATAGAAGAGATGATTTTACATGCAACCAAGGAAAAATATAGAGGTATGATGAAATCCTAACCTCTATATTTCAACCAAGATCGGACATGGCAAGTAACTTCTTGGAATATAAGTTCCAATGCACCACCTTGATAAACTCACTCAATGGATAAATAGGCCACTACAAAACAAGGGTTCTAGTTCAGACTTTTCATTCGTGGAGATTGACCCATACGGCAAGAGTCCCCTTTCGAATCCATCTTGTCGGAGCCAAGCTGCATGTGTGGCATTTAACCAATACCCACATTTATATCCCGGCTGAAAATACTCTTTGGCTTTAGAGTGTTACCGGTTGAGTCGTTCCCTTGGGTGAGTACTTTTTCCCCAAGGCAGGCCCTCTAAGATAAATAAAAGCAAGCAAAGACACAATCCATAACTCGATCGATGTTTGATGGCACAAAGAAAGAGAATGTAGGCGAAAATGCCCCTACTCACACTTGCACAAGATGTTCAATTTTAAGCCTAAATTGAAGTGTTTTAGAAACTTAAATAAAATATATTTTGAGAATTTATCTTTTTACCCTAGATCACACAGTGCCCAAGGGAGAGGATACCCACACTCAAAAGGGCCAAAATCACACAATTCAAGCACTTGTTCATTTTATAGCCTTCAAAGTACGTTATTGTGAGTTGTTTTAAAGCACCAAAATGAAGTGTGAGGATTGCTTGTTCAATTTTTAACCCAAAATGAAATCTAGTAAGTGTGTTCTAAGGTTTGTTTTAAGTCCTTTGCAATGAAAATCAAATTGTTCATTTTAGACCCAAATGAAAATTAGTGCCCTAGGAGCGAAAAGGTAGCAATTTCATAAATAAGTGTTGAACAAACACTTAAAGTGTTAAAAAACCACTTTGATTTTTCAAAAAAAATCCTCCTCCTTTCGTTTTCGTTTACTAGCCTTCTCCTTTGCTTTGTACCTTCCTCGTTTTCCTTTGTTTCCCTATAAGATAAAGACAAATCAAGTTATTAAATTTGTTTTAAGCCTTAAAATCAACCAATGAAAAGATTAATGATTTAATAAATGGGGCATAAATAAGTGGCATCTTGTAATTATTAATTATGTCTTTATGATTCTGCAATAGAAAGACAAATATTAGCGTGAACATTCAACAAGATCCATGATTTTAATGAATGCATCATCTTATGCATTTTATGGATCATATTTCCAGCAAGTGGTTGCTTCAATCTATCGACGCCATCCTTAGATTCTGATTTAAATGCATTCTCAAAACAACAACAACAAAAATGTTAGATATGAGTAACTACTTAATGCTTCAAATCGATATAATGAGTACAACAAAGATGGTAAAGAAAGGTGGTTTATTTCCTCACACAAAAAGGATTTGCAGCAAAGATTAAGTGGAATGATTTACAGCTAAGTGACTTCTATGGGCTGTCATAAAGTTGCAGGTTGCACCCCAATTTGGAAAAAAAGAGTCATATCATCATTATTACGTATATATAAAAATTGGCCGAACTCCTTTCTTGGAACTTGGTGTGAGTGCACAGATATAAAAATTGTATTTTCCATGATATAAAAGAAAGCAGCTGCGACAGTGACTTCAATAATGTCATGACTAAATTCTGACAGATAGCATGGGTGCGAACTCCTTTCTTGGAATTTGGTGTGAGTGCATAGATATAAAAATTGTATTTGCCATGATATAAAAATTAAATAATACGGGAAGAAAACATTTTAAGTGTTATCCCGAGCTTCTGATCCTCCATTGGATGAGCCTTTGCTTGAATTGATCCAGTGATCATCTCCATCTCTCTTTCCTCGGGTGCTTAAAAACATTTACAGTAAAGGATCTAAATTCCTGTCCAAAATGGCAACTACTGATCACAAAATACGGGTTGATAAGAGATCATAACTAGCAATAACAGAAGCAACAACGCCACACCCCACGGTGAACTCCCATATTCCTCTTCTACACTTACTCGCTGCTTAAAGGCAATTAGAAATTGAAGGCAAGGGAGGTCAGCATTTCTACTTAGAGATTGATATGCATACCGCCATAATGCAAAAAGACTTTTCTCAGCAAATAGTAAAAGTGTTCTTAGAATCTTTCAAACTAATGCAATTGGTAGACTCTTGGTATTGCTATGTGCCACGTGCTGAACCTGTCCCCTGAAAATAATCATGGATTGAAAGCATTAAATGTTCATATCAACAGCACGGCTTGTAGATTTTCCTGTCTCACGCTATTTATAGATCTTTGAGGCTGGTGGAAGACAAAAAAGCAAAAAATGATACAATCGAGATCTGTAAGAAAGCATACGGGATTTGCACAGGAATTTGACAGAAATTCGAAGAAATACCAGTGTCGATGATGATTGCATGTAGCAGAAACAAAGATTCAAATCTATTAGATAGGAAGGTGAGGCATCAGAGATTTTAAATGCGTTGGATGAAAAAGTATGGCGCCTAAATCCCTTTCAAAGAAAATTATACTTTTGTCATAGTTAACATCTCATGGTCATGTCACGTCGATGTACCTTGGAAGAAGCGCCCTTAGTATTTGTCTTTGCAAAGAACAAAGAACTCAAAAAGTTAAAGCTTGCACAGAACTATTTGCTACTCCTTAACAGCGTCCACCATCATGAGGATTTACTATTCCCTTACAACATTGCTGTAAATAGGAAAGTAATACGTTGTAGGCATCTTTAATTAATTCTTTGACCAGACCTATTGACCAGACCTATCCTAGCCTGCGCAAAAACTCAAAGGCTTTTAATTTTTTTTTCAAACAGATGCAGTTGGCAGGCGCATTAAACCTCCTCAAGTAAAGATTTAAGAAAATAAAATGAATGCTAAGGAATTCAATCTAAATCTGGATGCTAAAACTGAGATCTAATGAAGTAAATCTGAATGCTAAAACTGAGATCTAGCAGAGTAAAATCTAATGCTTAAACTGTTGGATGTTGCCCTCCTTCATGCATTTTGTAGGACCCTAAATCTGCATTGGATCAAAAACAAAATCCTTAGTATTGTTAGTAAACCAAAGCAAACAAAATATCCCCTATAAGATTCATCTAATCACAAGAATGATGCCAAAGAAACAAGCAAAACATAGAAAGACATTATTCTAATGATCAAACTAGCATCTTATAGTGGATTGGTGCTTCTATGGAAAGAAGCCCTTTCCCAATCCTTGATTGATAAGCTAGTGATGAAATTGCTATGGATATGGAGATGATAAATGGACAAGATAAGTTCTCAAAGAGAATGACCTTGCATCAAGTTGTGTAGATGATGGATTTGTGAAGTGTGACAAGATCAATTCTCAAATGAAGAGAGTGACCTTGCAAGAGATTGTGGAGAGATTTGATAAGAGATGAAGCCTCTATTTTATAGATTTTCAAAATGCTAAGTTTTAAAGAGAGACCAATGTGGGACTAAGATTAGACAAATGAAAGAAGGACACTTGTCAAGTGGTGATAGGCCAATGGATGTGCAAGATTTGGAAAGAGTGCCCATGAGAGGGAGAATTTGAATTCAATTTGAGCAATGAATGTTGAGTTTGACCTTTGGAAGGGACATGTAGAGACATGTAAGGCCTCATAAATGCTCTGTTGGGTGTACATGTCCACTTGGGGGGAGATTCAAACTTGAAGAATATTCTCCCTTTATGCCAAGTTGAAAATAAAGATTTTGATAAATCAATTAAATGCAATTTCATGTGCAAGTGGCCAAATCTAGAGAATGCAAGTGGGATGAGATTAGCATTAGATTAGGATTAATTAGCTAATGATGATTAGGCTGATTTGACCAATTTGACTTGATTTAGGGATTTAAATCAAATCAAAGGGAGATGAATGATGATCTGAGATTTAATTAAATAAATGATTGATTTATTTAATCAAAGAGATGATGATAGGATCAAGTTTGATTTATTTGATTTAAATTGATGACTTTAGAGATTGATAAATAAACTTATTTATTTGTCAAAATGGATGCATTATGCCAATTGGATGTGTCTACAAGTAGGTCTAATGTACATTATAAAAATTTATTCACTCAATCACTATTTGATTTTCTCAATAGATCAATCATTCCTTTGTTTCCATTTTGACAATGATAAATCAAACTACATCTACTTGTAATGGCATAAATTTGTACCCTAGGAAAATTCCCCATTTATCTACCCTTACCCTAAAGAAATTATAAGTTTGATGATGCAAAACATCTCACCATTAGCTTATCCCTTCCATGTAGCCTTGTCTTTTTACATCAGTCCAAAGGAATTTTTGTCAGGAATGCACGCATGCTGCATGAACGTCTACACCCCACATTGTCATCCTAACAAGATTCCTACCCTTGGTATCTACATAGGCATTACTTTTTTGGTTGGATGCAAAGCTAATGCCTTTTTTCGACCCTTGACCAATGAAAAATGGTTGTTTACCTCCATTTTGAGCATTCAAACTTCATTCTTCCATTCCTCCATGCAGATTTTTACTCTCAACCTCATTCTTGCTCTCTTCTTGATCATTATTGCTTCTTCTTCCTACTACAAGCTCTCTTCTTGGATCCTACAACACTATATTGTTTTTGCAGGGTCTACGAAGCTCCATCCTCTTGGAAAGGTGTAGTCTTTCATCATCTTCTCCTCTTAGCCTTGAATGCTAATAGAAGGGAAGGTGATATTTTTCTTTTCATTTTATTTGCATTATTGTGTCTTATAGATTAGCATTCAGGTTGTCTTTGCACTCTATTTGATAGTGTATTTTCCATTCTATCTTTATCTATTTTGTCTATATCATTTTATCTGACTATCTATGGAGGTGGAAACACCAAATGAGGATCTGACTGAGGTAGACCTCAAAGCACAACCCAACATTTTTCCTATTTCTGTGTGTGTAGGTGTTGGTTCATTTGTTTGGATTTTAGAGTTGAAAGATTGGGTTTCACGAGTGGAATGACATCTTTTCCTACTCTTTCTTTGTCATTTTCACACTAGAATAGCTTTTCAGTATTCTTCTTCTTGTACTTTTTTCTTTTTGTATTTTCTCTATCAAACTGTAAAATCTTTGTCAATTGGGTCATAAGTAGTCCCTCTATTTTTTTTGGCTATTTATTAGACCTTTGTTCATATAGGACACCAACGCAATGCACTAGAGTTTGGTTCATGTGCTACCATCATCAAATAATGAGTTGTTTGGTCTACATTCCAAAACCTCTATGTTTGGCTCGCCTAATTTATGAAACACCTGTCAAACAACCTAAGGTAGTTTAGGGTAGTTCTTTCCTTGGGATTCACCCATGACTTGGAGCCTCGAGGGTGAGGAATCCCCCTACTCTACATTTTTGGTGAACCTAACATGAAATCCTATTCATCTCATGATATCGAGCATCTTTCTCTTGTCTCCTAGGTGTGACTACTTTGAAATATGAAAAAATGGTCAAAATGTGTTTTGTATGGAAGACACAAGTCATGAAGATAATGATAGATTATGTGACAGACATGCATAACACATTTTCACATCTTAAAAATATAATGAATGCCTATGGCAAGCCATAGATAACTCTTGTAGAGTGATGGTCATGGGGATCAGTAAATAGGGTAGTATTGAGGGAAGAGAATGGAGATTTCATGAAGGATATACAGAGGTTTGTGTAGAGACCAATGGAGATCCTCACAATTTTGAATGATAGAGGAAAAAATTAGCCTAAGCATACAATGGGCTATGATGATAAATAAGATTTTGTTTCCATAACTACTAACCTATAATTGCAAAAAATGTTGAACTAGTTGTTACAAAAGATGAAGGATGTTTACGATACATACTAACATGTTTTACATCTGATGTGCAATGTAACTAGGTTGGGAGTTTCTATAGATGATTAATATGAAGCCTCCTTAAGGATTGGATATCATAACATGTTGTAATGTGATATGTACTCTATGTTTTCTAAATAATAAAATGACTTGATGCTAATTCTCTTTGAAAGTTTATATGAATGGCCTTGTTTTCTTGTCAATGGGTAAGTGTAACTTAAATGCATCCATAAGTAGTATTAATTATGTAGACCTTGACAAATTGATTGATCTCATTCCTTTATGTAACACCTTAATGCATCAGTCTACTAATGAAACTACATGGAGTTCTTGGGGACCTGTCATGCCTTGAATGAGTGATTAGGTCCTTTAGAATCTATGTGATAGACCCTATCAGTAACTCTTCCATGTTGTGTTGTCATGGTAAATGAATGATCCAAATGTGATAGGAAGCCTAATTTTTGTTCCATTGGTGGGACATTCTTTGTTTGTTGTTGTGCGTGGAGGTCTCTGTGTTGATGCAGGGACCTTCTCTATTTGTTAAATCATGCCAAGGTTTGTGTGTTGATGCTAGGACCATATTTTTTTGTGTTGTCGCATGACAAGGTTTGTATGTTGATGCCAAAATCATCTCTCATGCTATAAGTAGTTGTATTAGTATTTACTTAGATTGTATTAGTCATTCTTGTTGAAATTTGTATCTACTGTATTGATTAAGGGTTTAAATGAATCTTTAAAAATGGAAGAAGTATATGGCTTGGTTTATGTTGGAATGAGTTGAGTGTTGTATTGCAAAGAATCTATTAAGTATGCTAAAAATGATTGCAAAGAAGTTGATTTCTAATTTCTTTGCAAACAAGGAGCCTCTTTCCTTATATCTATTCCATTTTGAACTAATAAACTAATGGGAGATTAAAACCCTAAGGATGGAAGGCTAGATTCTTTTTTGCTAGAGGTACATGGAAGGAAGAGGACAAATTTTCCAAGAATTATGTGCAAAAGTAATGTTATAAGGTGACCTTAAACCAATGAATGTGAGAAGAGGTTCATCAAATATAGTGAAAGAAGGTTAACAAAACTAGCCTTGATGGATCTTAGATGAAGGGTTGTACTGGATCAAGAATTATCCATGAAGACCCAAGAAGAATGGAGATGAACTTTGATAAGGAACATTAGCTTCCAGGAATGACACCAAGAAAGGAACATTTGATGAAGAGAGCACAAAATGACAGGAGGGATACCAATAAGGCAATAACTCATATGCAAACCTAACGCCAGGGAGAATTTTATCCCTATATGAGAACCTACTAGAGCTCCCAAAATAATGAATGCAATAAATATTTAACCCAAAAATAAATGACTACATTTTAGTGGTAAACAAACTTCACTATTGGGTATAATACATAACCAACAAAGCTCAGTTACCTGATAGTTTAGATTACTATTGTAGATGATTTGTAGGTTCTATAAAATATTTGAAATTCATTAAAAAACTATAGAGCAGGGCATGCATAGACATACCAAAATCCCAACAAAGGAATTGAAGTTCAGCAAACCCCCAATAACGATGAGTTGAATAAGCCCTCTCCATTGGATTTGCGCTTGATAGAAAATCCAAATGGATTAGTTGTGCAAGAGAAGATCAACTGAGACTGAGAGAATTCAAACATTGGGTTGGTTGTTTTGGGAATTTGGCTTCCTTCTAGAGTAGGTACTTGTGATCTAGGAAGCAGACCATAAGGAAATTCCCATCTCTTTTCTCTGCATCAGTTATATGAACTCTCACTTGGTCCTATATCTCATGCTTGCACTATAGTCTCATTTCATCATTCCTTTGCTCAACCCAAAAGGATTAAAAAGAAAAGAGAAAACCACAACTAACTACTAATCCTAAATTTTCCTTCCGCATTTTTCCTATAAGAACATAGAAATAAACATAAGTCAGTCTATTAGAAATGAAAAAAAAAACAATTTAAAATAGTGTATAAAGGGAAAATTACCTAAAAGAAAAATATTGCCCTAGCTCAATTGTAGCTTCCTTTCTATACCTCTTTCCCCTACTCTACCCCTTAATCTAACATAAAAAAGAAAAAAGAAAAAAAATGGAACAAATGAATGAATACCATAAATAGACAGTCCAAACCAGTGTGCACACTATGAACAACCCTTTAAAAAAACTCTAAATCCTAAGAAAAAATTGAAGTACTCAGAAAAAATAACAATGAGAAAAATAATAAAACCTTGTAAAAAATGGAAGATAGTCACAAATGATTTGTAATTGAATGAAATATAATTGTTATCTATAAAATAATTTGAAATGCTCTTTGTCGTTACATTTTTTCTCTCAATAGAAATTTGAATTTTCTTTCCAGTCAGTTTTACACTTTCAATGGTTGTCTTGATTAATGAGTTTGTGTTATAACATGTCCAAGACTATTTAATAGCAATTCTTACACTATTTATGTTATTTCAAATTATGCGACCTATAAAATATCAATTACAGAAAGCCATCAATCCAATTCTCAATATTAATAGATATAATTTATTCATGTTATTTCAAAATATGTGACCTACAAAAAATCTTAAATTCAATTATATTTTTAATATTAAATTAAAATTTGAAAAAATTACATCATATTTAAAGTCAATAAAATTATATTTGAGAATAAATTAAATATAGTTATACTATTTAAATGTGTAGTTAAATTTTTGAATAAATTATTTAGACGATTTGGAAGAAAATATAGCACATTGAAATGAAAATTTGTGAATATGTATTTTAATATTTATAATTAATATATATTAGTGCCTATTCATAAAAAAAAGGTTTTTTAGCAATTACTTTATCAATACACAAAATATCATGTGTATAAAATTTATTATATTTAATTTTATTAGATTTTATTGTTAAACATTTTAATGGGATAAAAAATAGTTAATATTAAAACGTCAAATAGTTTAAAATCAAGAACAATTAATGTCCTTGAAATATTTGAATTGATTCACTTTTCATAAAATTAGGACATACATATTCCAATCAATACAAAAATTGTCATTTTCTACCATTGAAAATACGGTTCATAAGATTTTGATACAAAAATTAAATATACCTCAAAAAAATTAATTAACAAAATAAATCACTTTATTTTTAAATTATCAATCTATTTCATATAACTATATTCTCAAACTAAAGCCTCTGCCCTACAACACCCACTCTTAAATAGGGGGGAAACTAAATTAAAGAAAGCAGGTTAGTAAATTCAATAATTTAAATATTTTATATTGTAACCACACAAGCTCTTTATTAGAGAAAAATTGAGACTTACAAACACATATACATTAAGTTTTGAAGAAAAAAGACAATATATAACTCTTTTACACACATAGTGCTAATAACAATCATACTTGAAAAAGAAAAAAATTAATTCAAATTTCATTTTGCACTATTGTGGGTCCTATAAACTTGATTGTAACATCTTGAGCAAGATAAATGGAGCAAGCTATAAGATATGTATACATTCAAAACAAATAACTCAAATATTTATATTGATCAAGAATTGATTTAGTTTCATCAAATAATATACCAATGTAACAAAACAACTTAAAAATACATTAGAAATTCATATCTTTAAATCTAACAACCCATTAGACCTTTAGATTTTGATGCATATTTTGACACCAAGATGTAATACCTCTAATTGACTATCAAATATTAAACCTTTTTTTTTAATTTTAAAATTATCAATTTAATTTAAACCAAGATATGTATTATATAATTTATAATTTTCTTTATGTCATAGCCTAACTAGACCCCAATAGTTACTTAATTGAGATTAAACTTTATTCAATGCTACAAGGGTTCCAGGGACACCAACTATTAAACCTCCACTTGAAAAATTACCCTAGGCTCATCGAGCCTCCACTACACAAAGACACATGGATAAATGATTCCATTTTATTAATTCTACAAGGATTGTATTCTAGTAAACTACATCCATAATCAATGGTTGGTCCTTCACTATATTACCATGGATCTAATGAAAAATATTGTAATGAGTACTATTATTCATAGCCAAGTTTTAGGGATTTTGTAGCTAACATGCAATTGTATCATCACCTTCACAACGGATATGCATAAACATTGGAATATGTTTGAGTTAGTTTTGGGTTCCATGATGGTGATTAGGTTGTGAACATGGTAAATCATACCTTTGATGATCTTCAGGGCTATGTAGCAATATTTTTTTTTACAGTTTTGGAATGATCTGTGAGATCATTTAAAGGAGTCTAATTCACAAATTTCATACAATATTTCAACCTTTCAATCATACCTACATATCTAAGTTATGTAATATTTTCATCACTATCAAACATTGATATGAGTTGTGTCACTTTCAAGGTTTATGTGTCATTATGAAGTTTGCAAAAAGTCATGCAATAAATCTATAAGGTTTGTGAAGGGTTTTAAGAGCCTGTGGCACTTGTAATTTTTTTTATAAGACTTGAAGATAATTTAGTAGAGTCAAAAGAATCCTTAGAGTATGTAGGAGTTACAAAAAATTGATGGACTATGCATATGTTTGAAGGGTTCTATTTGGTCTATGAAGAACTGATTGAATCTTTGAGTTTGCATGTTTAGATATAAACAATACTTCTAGTATTGGGAAATAAAATGACATGAAATGCATGAAGTATAAGTTGGACAACTTGTATGATTACAAAAATTCTCCCTTAAGATGGCCT
>VDFB02377520.1:0-53426 GCA_007258455.2 Sequoia sempervirens
GATGTCACCCTGATGATCCTGCACGGGGTGTTCTACTAGGAGCAACTTGACTAATGTGGGAAAAATTAGGCTTCCATCACTCTTGTGCCACAACTCTATAATATAAAGTCCTATAGTACGATGCCTCTTGCATCACTCACCCATACATCTCAGTTGGGACTATGGCCTGTCCCTGCACCTGCTTCCTTCATCCTATCTCTAGGGCTAGTATGAGATCGACATCCTACCTCATCTGATATTCCTGCACCATCTCCTATCGTGCCTGATCCCTCTCCTAGGTCCAGGGTCTGAATATAGGCCTGTTCCTGCTGTAGTTTCCCTATCAAAACATGTATCTGCACTTGCAGTGCTACTATCTTTCTGTCCCTAGGATTGGGACTTGGTGATGGTGACTGTGGAACATATTGATGTGGATGTTGTGGTGGCCTCTGACCAATGGGCAACACCAATGGTGGAATCTATCCATCATGTACTGCACCTCTGCCCTGACCATCTTGTGGCTGATGACCTAGCTGTTCGGGGACCAGTCCAATCTGGGGTCCTCTAACTCGTCCTCTGCCTATCGCCGATACCACTGGTAATGTCAATCAAATAGGAGTGTGAGCTTGAAAATATGCATCATATTCTTGTGTAGTTTTTGCATCTGTGGGATTATCAAAGTACACGCACGACACCATCACTAGCTGCCTGAAGTCATCAACAACCTGCTGGGGCGAGATCTGATGCCCCCATGCTGTCTCCTATGATCTTCATGCAAATATGGCTCTTTGGCCATCATCAGGCACATCTTATTCCTCTCCAAACTGGCAAGCAATCCTATATGGAAGGTACTGCTCTATCATATGATGCTCTCACCCTTGCATGTATCTGGTCTGACGATAGTAAAAAAGCTAGGCATCATCGCTGTGCCATCTATGAAAATGGAGCCAAAGTCTCCATCGGAACACTGCCATCTCATTAATGACCTGCCTCCAGTGTGGGATGCCTGTAATACCCGTGTAGTGCAGTGTGGTCATGTCTCCATATCTGTAAATTGTTGGATCATTACAGTCTGTCTGAACATTTGCAATGGTGGGCCTTAGGACGACTATGTGCTCATATGCCCACACATGTAGAAGTGTAACTCCGGCTCCAATACTGCGGGCCCTACAATACACAACTTGGTGCATATCATGATATAATGAGGCTAGGACGATCAACCCCTGGGTGTAGATGGCCATCTCCTCCATTATCCAAGACCAAATGATCCCCCATCCAATGCTACAACCTTTGGCTCACGTGTTAGGAACAAGGACTCTCGAGATCTAGTGCTCTGACAAAAAAGGTCAAATCAAGGGCAATCCCCTCATATCGTGCAAGGTCGATCTGACCACTGTCTACCTCATACTAATCAACCCCAAATAGTTGGAATATTGCATCGCCACCATCCTCGACATCATATATGATATGCTCGCCATGTATGGGGGTCCGTAGGATCCTTCATACGTCCTCCAGAGTCATGGTACCCTCTTTGGTCGAAAGATGGAACAAAGAGGTCTCACTCTGCCATCTCTCTACTAGTTTCTTCATCATCGCAAGGTGCATCCTCACCTCGGGCATCTGGGATACATGCCTAAAACCAATTGAACCAAGGAAAAATAATGCATCACCTATCAGGTACCTCACTCAGCGTAAAATCTAGCTCCTGTGCTCCTTCGAGTGGAGCATTGGTAGGAACTCCTGCATCCAAAACACCCACGACATCAAATTTAATAACCTTGGCATGTTTTCAAAATTAAAAAATCCCTAAAAAAGGAAAGGCGAGTCAACTTTTGCAAAAGCGATGCTTTGTCATTTTGCAAAAGTGGCACTAAAATCAAAAGTGATGCTACACAGCAAACGCGAGTCGGCATTTCCAGGCGAAGCCTGAATCTTTTTGGGCCGCGAGACGCCATCTTGCAAAGGCAAGTCTGTATTTTTTTCACAACTCCAGGACCCTCAAGCATCGAGTGACGCTATGCTACAAACATGGGTCGACATGCACAAAAGTGACGCCGCCCATAATGAAAGCGATGCCCTATAAGACTTCTTTTGGTTGACCTACTTGGACCCTAATAAATGTATTAAAAATAGGAAAAAATTAGAAAAGTTTTGAAAGGCGTATCGGGGGTCCTGCATCCTAAGGCGGTTGGAACTCGCGAACCTGATCCATTTGATGTCTGGGGAGCACATAAGCTGCCATTCTGTCAGCACCTCAAAGCAAAAATTCAAGATTTCTATAAGGATAAGAGTGCAAATGATTTGAAAATGACCCCTCTAACCCTATTTATGCATTTTTTAAAGGTTTTTTAGGGTATTTTTAGCCCATTAATCTGCTTTTTACCAAATGAAGCCCATTTTAACCCAATCATGTGTAGGGTAGGTAGAAAGAAATAATAGATAATTCCATGAAAGGTGGATCACCCACCTAAAGTGGAATTATCATGCCATGAAAGGTGGAGATAAAAAGGTGATAACTAGATCACACCACAAAGAGTGGAATTTCTCCTGCATACACTTCCCTAAGTTTCCAACTCATATCTCTCAATGTATGCACAAACCTAGATGCAAGATGCAAATAACTAGGTGTCACAAGTGCAAACTATAATGATATGCATTCCCTAAGCAAGCTTAAGTAAAGTATAATAAGTAAAATACTTATTTACACCAACACCCCCCCTTAAGTGCAACTGAGGGAATGAAGACTCAAGCTAACCATGCAAGATAAGATGCAAGATGGGTCTCGACAACTGGGCCATGTTAGGTACCCATGTACAAATGCAATGCAATCTCTCACAAGCAGAGTAAAGATAGAAAAACCCAGTGGGAAAAAACTACCCCCTAAAAGAGAGATGAAATGCAGAAAGCTTATGAACATGACATGAGAAGGACAAAACCCCATGTGAGGAAAAAGTCCCCCCCATACAAGAGAAGAAGAGAGACAAAGTAGCCCCCCCTCAATGTACAATGTTCACCCATGGAAGATGCTCAAGAAGGAATGAAGAAGTTGCTCCAAAAGTGTCGAACAATGTTCCTACCCTTAGGAAGAAACAATACCAAAGGTGCATGAATGAAGTCTCCCCAATCCACAAGTGAAGAAGGAAGAACCCTCAAAATGTAAGGAGTCTTTGAAATCTATTCAAATTGCCCTGTGTTGATGCTGAAAGATGCCTTTTCCAAACCATGTGAAGCTGCAATGGAAAGTGCAAAGGTCGCATTGTAGTCACTTCTTGGACCCTGTGAGAAACCCTTTGCAACAACACTCCCATCTGCTGAAAAAGACAACTCAAGATCTAGCAAGGATGAAGGTAGAACATACTCCAAAGACAATGTCTCCTCAAGAGAGAAAGTGGCCTCCTCCAACAGTTGTACATATGCATCCACAATCACATCAACCTTAAAAGACTGATCATGTAGAGGAGGGTTAGAGTGGTCCCTCGCAACAACTAAAGAAGAATCACCTTCATCAAAGAGAAGATCTAAGTAATCAAATGTGTCTCCCAAATCTGCAATGTAGGACTCCACAAACAAGCTGCCAATGTCTGTCAAGTAGTCATCCCATGAAACTACTGTTGGAAGACAAGGTATGCACTATTGCACTGAATCACAAGGAATTGAAATTGTCAGAACATAAGTATCATCAGGTACATTAGTCAATGTAGGAGATGGAATATCAACAATAGGCTCAAGAACCTTAGGAGTAGTAAGCACTCCAAGATTCAAGTAACCATACTCATTCTCCTCAAGTGTGTCCACACTAGGGTGAACCAAATCATTAGTAGGAGCAAAATATGAGAAGGTGTAGAACCTCGAATGATGATCAACCTCCCCAACTGTAGCAAGAGCCCTACTATACAAATCCCAAACAATGACAAAATCTGGTGTGAACTCTACACTCTTTCCTATACCACTGTGTAATCTAATAGATGGAAAGGATGTTCCTTGACAAAGTAGGCACACATAGAACATCATTAAATGCTCCACCTTCAATGTCAATAGACCCCTTCCCACAAACTACCAAAGAAGTGTTGTTGGCCATCAAAATGGGTGGTGATGAACAAGAATCAAATGAAGAGAGCATATCCTTGGAAGAAGTCATATGACGTGAAGCTCCTAAATCAAGGATCCACCTATCTGAATTGGAATCTACAACTGCAAGAAATGCTTTCCCCTTATGTTTCTCATGTTGAGATGATGTAGAAGGAGATGAGCTTGATGTTGTTTCCATGAGAGTTGTGCCTTTTCCCTTAGAAGTAGAAGTGGAAGAAGATGAGTCCTTATCCTGATATGCAGCTGGCAAGTTGATGTTGTTCTTCTTAAGGATATTTTTCAACTCATCAATTTGCTTGACATGACAACGATGCTCCTCATGACCAATCTTTTTGCAATATGCACATGTTGGTTGCTCCCTCTTGCTTGAATAGTTGTACTTCTTTGACGAAGATGAAGTTGAGCTTTGTTGTGGAGGAGTGGATTGTTTGTTCTCTCCTTGTGGCTTTGGTGAAGATTGCTTTTGGTATTTCCCTTTGCCTTGCTTTTTGTTTCCATGATTGACCACCAATTATTTTGAAGTTGAAGACTTGAGAATGCCCATTTTCATCAACTTATTTTTCTCAAGAATCAAAAGATCTATGAGAGCCTCAAAAGATGGTGATTTGAAGTTGCTAGTTGTCAATCGTTGAGTTTGAAAACTTGAAACAAAGGCAACATACTCTACTGGAAGCTTGTCCAACAGGTTGAAGACCAATTGATCATCCTCTTTCTCAATACCACAATCCTTTAGTTGTGCTCTTAGCTCATTTTCCTTAGTGACATAATCCTGAATTGTGTCAAAATCCTTGGGATCAAGGCTTAGGAGATCATGTTCAAGCTTGTACCCCTTAACCTTATCAATCTTGTCATACAAAGCAGCAAGCTTATCCCAAGCTTCCTTAGCTATAGTACATTTATCAACATAGAAAATGAGATCATCTGAAATGAACTTTCTAAGTGTACCTAATGCCATATAAGTTTTAGTGAGCCAATCCATTTATGCAGTTGGATCTGCCTTAGGATCCGAAGGTGCAGTTATGGTTCCATCAATGTAGTAAATTAAACCTTTTTCCATTAGTTTACTCCATGCACATACTTTCCATGTAGCATAATTATGTGCAATTAAGATTGGAACTTTAGATGAACCCATGATGGCATGAAGAGCACAAGAGAGAAAATAGGAACAATCACATAAGAGACATCCCCCCAAATTCACTCAATCAAAGCACCCCCCCAAAAAGATGATTTTGGCACTTTATAATTTAGTGTGTGTACAATAGGCCATTTTCAACATGGCTAAGTGGACTTATGATTTCTGATTTACAACTTGCCACAAATATGCTGAGAATGGACTAGAACAATGAAGCAAAGACCTAAATTCAGATCATTGCAATACAAGTGCCAAATAGGCCAAAAAAGACCATATGTTGAAAGTAAAAAATCCACTCAAGATTGCTTCAAATTTATTGCAGATTCAAGAAGTAGATGAAAAATTGTGCAGTTTAAAAAAAAACAACACCTGAAAAGGAGTTCGTATGTGCCTGAATGGAGCCCCAGAAGTTGCAAAAATGAGGATTGGACAGGTACAGTGTTCAAAAACTAAAAATTCTAGAAAATATGTCCACCAAAATTAGAAACCGATCATACAGCTGTGAAGTACAAGAAAAATTAGCCCAAATAAAAAAAAATTGCTCAAAAAAGGAGCTAAAACGAGCAAGTTATGGGCATTTGAAAATTGACTTAAAATCAAAATGCTCATCCATGAGGGGGGGGGAATTTTTTTTAGGAAATGGTGATGTTAGCAATCTGCGAGAAATTTTTTGATGGTCTCCTTCCCATCATGAGAACCATTGGGTAAAATTTGATGGCCTCGGGGTTGTTGCCGTCACCTATCGACTATCGCCGGAATATTCGTTCAGCTAATGAAATATTCTTTGACTTTTCTTGCCTGTGTGAGAATGTCAATGCTAGAGTTTGGAATGTTTGACTGTCGATGGATGGATTTTTCTGGATGCTTTTTAACGCTACTGGTACTTTCCTTAGATTGTCGGATCTGCACAGTGAATGCCTGTCGGTGACTCTAGAGATCGTCGGTGGTAGAAAAATCCCACCGGTATTGTGGTTGCCAGTTTTGTGAGCAACGGCCAGAATTTTCAGTCGCCGGTCGATGGATGGTAAATGGATTGTTCACCGGTGGTGGAGGGTGGTCCGAGGTCCCAATGAAATCCTGCCATGTGGCGGCTGCTGGGAGCTCCTCTAGGTACAAGGTACCCTTCTATTCGCAACAGGTTTGTGGACTGTACGTTCGTGGACCATAAACCTTTTTTTTCTAATTTCTTTTTTGTTTTTTTTGTTTTATAAAAATAAAAATTACAAATACAATTTTTGATTTTTCAATAAAATTTCTCCCCCATAAATTGTGAATTTTTTTTGTAGAACTTTTAGAGAAATTTAGAAAATGGAAAAAATACCCAAATAGGCGATTTTTTCGATCTAGAGCTCCCAATGTCGGATTTTAGCGAAACGAAAGGCTATCTTGACTGAAAAATAGCCTTATGAATCCGAATTTGAGGTTAGATTTGGTCTAGGACGCACCAAAATATCACTGCTCCTCAAATTTTCCTCTTGACCACCTTCACGCGAACTAAGATCTCCCAACAATGGCTATGCAAAGAACCTCCAACCGCTCTAATACCATGTAAGAAATTATGAAAAGCAACAATAGGATCAAGAGACCAAGCATAGCACAAAAGAGAGGGAGAAAAGATGAGAGAATATGAAGATTGTATTCTCAATATGCATGAAGATGTTCTTGATTACAAGCATGTACAAGGCTTTCTTATAAAGGCAAGCTAGGACACAATGAAGGGCCATGAATGAGACAAGTGTCCCAATCATGTGTAGGGTAGGTAGAAAGAAATAATAGATAATTCCATGAAAGGTGGATCACCCACCTAAAGTGGAATTATAATGCCACAAAAGGTGGAGATAAAAATGTGATAACTAAATCACACCACAAAGAGTGGAATTTCTCCTACACACACTTCCCTAAGTGTCCAACTCATATCTCTCAATGTATGCACAAACCTAGATGCAAGATGCAAATAACTAGGTGTCACAAGTGCAAACTATAATGATATGCATTCCCTAAGTAAGCTTAAGTAAAGTGTAATAAGTAAAATACTTATTTACACCAATAGTATGGAGGTTTCCTTAAGTTAGACTAGATTACATGCTTTGTTTGGTTCATTTGAAGTTTTTATCATGTTCTCGTCTTCTTGATCAAAGAATCTCATAGGGATTTTTTTTTTGATTTCTAACATGGTTAACACTTGATTGTTGTTTCTTGTTAGTTGATTGCAGATTGGACACTCACACACACACATACATACATACATACATATATATATATATATATACATATATATATATATACATATATATATATATATATATATATATATATATATATTTGTGTGTGTGTGTGATATTATATATATATATATATGTATGTATGTATGTATATGTACATATATGAATATATGCTTGGATGTCGATTAACATATGTAATTCTTAGAGGTCAATTTATTTACATAAACATAGGTCGATTTGTATATAATATATACAAAGCATTTAAAGGCAATATATATATATATATATTGGAATTGAATAAAGATCGAATTATAAGCAATGTATAGTGTTACAATTAAGTCAATATAGCATGTAAACTTTAGTTGATGCTATAGAATAACATCTTTAACTTAGTAAACATCAATTTACTTAACATTGGATGCTTTATCATAAAGCAATGGAATAATTACCAACAACAAATAAAGTGTAACACATGAGAATAGGAAGTGATAACAACAAGACAAGGAATTGGTAAAAGTATATTGATGCGCCAAAGCAACTCATCATTCCTTTGTTTGTTGCAAGCCTAGACTTAGTCAGCCTTGTGCATGTGTTACATTTTGAATGTAGATTGTTTCAATGAGTAAAGACATGCCAAACAATAGGGAGAATGGATGCATACTTGGTGCTTGGATATGAAGTTCTAAATGTTGTAGAAGTGCATTTTAGAAACAATTCGATTGTCACCATTTGAACATGTGCATTTTGGAATAAGTCTTTTGTTGTTGTCATTTGGATGGGTCAACCTGTAGCATTATTTGTTGAGTCTATGTTTAGTTTGCTGCCACATTTTAGCTAGGGATAATGAGTCGACTTACATGGAGAATGTTGTCATTTTGCATGCATTTTTTGTAGGCTGTGAAATCTCCTTTTTATTGTATAAATAGAGAGCCATGTTCTCTCATTTGGATGCATTCTATTACACACTTCTAATCTGAATTATTTTGCAATTGCATTTTGCTGTATTTTATCAGAGCCTTGAGTGTTTTGTGAGGAGCTATATTGTTTGAGTTATACTTGAGAGAAGAATATTATCAACTTGTGAGAGAGGTTTTATTGAGGTATTGCTTGTGAGGTCAAAGTGAAGTTAGTAAGTTGCTGTTGGAAAGCTATGCAACAAATCAATCAATTGGATAAGTGTATTACAAGCATGAGGATACATCTTCCTTTATTTGTCTTTGTTTATGAAAGATTGATTCTTGAGTGCTTTATTTGATCTATTGAGATTACTTGCATTAGGGAATTATAACATTTGCTTGAAAGGAAAATAGAAGTTGTTTATGCTATTTTGTGAAGTGCTTGTAATTACTCTGTAATAGGAGGGATTGTTTGTCATAGGTATTCTTATACTAGATATGATCAAACAAGGGTAGCTTAAGGGTTACTCATAACTAAAGTTATTTTATTATACTAGATATCTAGTGGGTTACTCTTGGGATTATTTTTCCATTGAAGGGAGGGAACTTGTACATATACTTTGTGAGTAGAAATGCCCTAGAGTTTGTAAGAAAAGTGATAGGCTATTTCTGGGGTCAAAGATTACCCATTGGAGGAAATACCTATGTATAGATTATAGTGGCCTTAAGTCAAATTGATCTTAAGTAGTGTAAGTGGATAGAATGAATATCACTCAAAGTACTGAGTGAGAAGACTTTGGCCAAATTAGTGTGATTGCCTTTGTCTCCACTGTTAGTTCACCATGTCCATGTAGTGCATGCTAGTTCCAAATTGTAGGGTTACAAGTTCTAGTCATGTAGGACACAACACTAAGCTCAATGTGGTTGTCATATGAGGTTACTCCACCAATCTCTTCATCGAAGGGTAGGGCCATCTATCATGTGATAGATGTACAGGGGACCACATATGAGTCCTTGGTTGGCGGAAAAGCGCTTGAGTGATGTTTCTCCTCCTTAGCAGGTGACAGAAGACCAAGATTTGAAAGGCGGATCTTGGACCATCTATATCTATTGCTTTGAAGCTTGGTTGAGCTATGTATGTACTTTTGCACATTCTTGGAATATTGTAAATTGTGAAATTACTATATTGAAATGGAATCCTTGTTGTATATTGTTATGGCATATATGTTCATTTGTTCTCAATAAAGAAAAGAATTTTTTTATTGCAATGGCTTGTTACATAGTTTATTTACTCGCAAGGTGAAAACTTAGGGAAAATTACTTCAGTGAATAGTTGGCATGTTACAAAAACTAAGGAATACCCCTCCCCCCAACTAAAGATACTAAGTGTCCTCTCTTAGTGGGTACAATTTTGGTGGAGTGTTATATTAAAGTAGTGGAAAATCAATTAAGATATGTAGCATGTACGAATGAACTATAAACATGAATAAAATCAATAATCAACTATGCTAATTATGATAAGTTAATGCGTAGTGTACCTATAGGAATCGGTTGAAGTGAAATTCAACTTGTGTGAAGTAAATGATGACATCATGCAACTAGATTTGAAGTGACTTGTCTTCACTGCAATGAATTTTGCATAGTGGTAATTTGAAATAAATGATAGCATATGTGTGACACGTGGAAGGTGATGCATTGAAAAGGCTACGAAGTGTACATAATAGATGAGGTGAGATTAATTGCATGGTATGGTGTAATCAATAAAGTTAGTAGGATTACTACATGTGAATGGATGTAAGAAGTTGCATGTAATGAAATGGAATATTTATGGTTACATATACGAAGGGATAGGTTATGAAGTAATAGATATTCAATTAATACAAATGGTACTATGAAATGATTGACAGATAAGTGCTACGAGATCTTTCAGTAACAGGTCCCTTCTATAAGTTTGTCACCTAAAGGCATGATGCTGCAAGTCCCTACTGCTTCTATGACTATCTCAAAAAATGAATATTGTCATGTGTCACCTATGTAGTGTGTGTACATGAAATATGTGATGAAATTATACTTGTGGAACATTAGTGGGTGAGATGTGTAGCTTGTCTACTGATTTATTTGTAGAACTGGTTGTCTTTGTTTCTAAATTTGCAATTGTAGGTTCAAACTATTGTTGTAATGTAAGAAGGAAGTCATCCTTATGCAATTTTTTCTTATAAAGCTTCAATATATTTATGTTAACTGGCAATGAGAACCTTACTTCATCAATTGTCTATAAATGTACTGCTCCATTTGGAAGTAATTTTTTTTTATCTTATATGGCCCAAGCCATCTGGTTTGCAATTTCCCTTTATAATCTTTATATCTAGAGTCATAAAGCAAAGCCCAATCACCTACACTGAATTCCTTTGTCTTAATAAATTGATCATGCTAATAAATCCTTTGATTTTGGACAACTTCAATGTGGTGTGTGGCTTCCATTCTAATTTTATCCAGTGCATTTAGGTTGTGTAATCTCTCTTACTATTATGTTGACAAATCCATGCCTAATATAATTGTTTTCCTAAATGTTTTATACTCAAATTATATAGGAAGTACTTCTTTCTTACCATACACTAGTTCATATGGTGTAAAGCCTATTGTGGTCTTCCAAGTTATTCTATAAGCTCAAACTACCTCAGGTAATTTGGTTGCTCAATCCTTCCTATGAATTTGCACTATCTTTGTGAGGATGTTTTCAATTTCCCTATTGGTGACTTCCACTCGCCCATTTGCTTGAGGGTGATAAGGTGTGGAATTTTTGTGTCTAATATTGTATTCTTGCACCAATTTTGTGATTAGCTCTTATGTAAATTGGGGTCCTTGGTTTGTGACAACTTCTCTTGGAACTCTGTATATTGTGAATATATCTTCATATAGAAACTTTTCCACATTCCCATCTCTTGAAAACTATAAAGCCTTAACCTCTACCCATTTTGTAAGCTAATCTATGCAAACCAATATTACTCTTTGTTGTTTTATGTTGATAAAATGGGAATAAAGTTAAATCCCTATTTCTCAAATGGTGTTATTGCTAATTGTGGCTGCAATGGCAATTCATCTATTTTTGTTGGCCTTCCCATTCTTTGGCATCTATCACATCTCATGGTATATTTCACTGTATCTTTATGAAGAGGTTTCCAATAATAGCCAGTATTTAGAATTTTAAGAGTTGTCCTCTTTGCTACATAATTTCCTCCATAGGGTTCATCACAACATGCTCTGAGGATATCGTATACTTCATCTTCTCGGATGCATTTTCTCATTATGTTGTATGGGCCTATGTAGAATAAGTATCTAGCTATCAATGAGTAGGAAAAAAACTTATGAACTAATTGTCTCTTCTCCCTTGATGAGAAATGAGGTGGTGTCTTTCTTGCTACAAGATAGTTGCAAATATCTGCATACCAAGGTGCATGCAGAGATAGAGCAAATAAATTCTCATCTAGGAATGAGTCATCAACAACATTTTCTAATTTTGTTGGTAGTCTAGATAGAAAATATACCACTACATTTGCTATAATTGGCTTATCCACAATGGTAATGTCAAAATTCTTGAAGTAACAGTAATCATCTAACAAGCTTACCACCAACCACTAGTTTGTTCATTAGATACCTTATTGTTGTATGGTCAGTGTGTATAAAAATTGAATACCATGTAATGTAATGTTTGAATTTTTTTTATTGCATAAACTACTGCCAACATCTCCTTCTTTGTCATTGTATAATTGACTTTTTCCTCTTGAATATTTTTGCTGATGTAATATATGACATACTCTTTTTTTCCTTCCTTCTATCCAAACGCAACTCCTATAGCAAAATTAGAAGCATTTATATGGATATGGAAAGGTAAGCTCCAATTTGGTCCTCTTAAGATAGGGGTTTTGGTTAATGTTTCCTTGAGTGCTTCAAAGGAATGTTGACAAGCAACTATCTTTTTAGATTTACATCTTTTGATAGTAAGACAAATAGTGGGGTTGCAAGCTTTCTAAAGTCTTGGATGAATCTCCTATAATACCCAACATGTCCTAGGAAAAATCTAACATCATTTTTTCTTTCAGGCACAAGGAGTGTTGATATCACCTCAATTTTGTTGGGGTCTACTTGAATTCCTTCATTTGACACAAAATGTCCCAATATAATCCCCTCAATCATCACGATGAAGCATTTCTCATGAATCAAGGATAGGTTATTTTCTTTACACCTCTTTAGTACCTTCTCCAAATTTCCAAGTGCTTCATCATAGGTATTCCCATAAGTTGTAAAATCATCCATATAAACCTTCATGGAATCATGTGCAAAGTCTGAGAATATGCTCAGTATTTCCCTCTAGAAGGTGGCTGGTGCATTACATAGCCCAAATAGAAAGACAAAATAAGCATATGTACCCTGAGGGCATGTGAAATTTGTCTTGTCTTGGTCTTCTGGGGCTATCTTAATTTTATTGTAGCCACTAAATCCATCCAAAAAGGAAAAGTATTTCTTGCCTAATGAAACAAGTACTTGGTAAATGAAGGGAAGGGGAAAGTGGTCCTTCCTAGTTGCAACATTCAATTCATGATAGTATACACAAACTCTCCATTTCCCTCCTTTCTTATGGACAATTAATAGGGGTGACACCCACTTACTATCATATATAGGATAGAAAAAGCCTACATCAAGTAATTTTTGCAATTCTAATTTGACTGTCTCGGATTGAAGGGTTCATTCTCCTTTAGGGTTGTCTAATCAGTTTGAAACCATTATTGATGTAAATTCTATGCATGTATAATGTTGGGTCTATCCCAGGTTCAAGTCATGATAATCCTATGCAAAGGTTGTTGTGTGTGCTTGCAATACATTCATCAGTGAGGTCTATTGTATATCAATCAATTGATTGTTAACATTTAATTTTTTACCCAACATTATCTCTAAGGTCAAGGATGTTGTTTGAATAGATGAAATGTCAAGTCCTGCTATGTTTGGAACACATTGGTGTGGTAACAAAGTATGCAAAATTTGGGAAATTGACTCAGATGAATTGGCAAGGATCATATCTTATAGAGGATCTGGCAAACATGTTAGATAATCATGAAGTTGCAGGTCCCTACCATAGTTTTTCTACATGATGTTTTCTATCAAGTCATCTTCATCTTGGTTTTCTAACAAGGGTTTCATTCAATAGTCATCAGGGTATGTAAAGAGCACTGATCTTCCTCATCTAGGGTAGGCTATATAGTTTTTTCTAGGTCTACATGTGGTTGGGCTGGTGGATAAAGGACCAATTTTTTAGTCACATTTCAATTGGAAATGATCATATTCCTAGACCTGCAACCTATGAAGGCATCTGTTGTTTCCAACCAAGGTCTTCCTAAGATGAGGGGATAACTTGCAAGATTAGGTTTAGGCTTCAATACCATAAAGTCTACAGGGAAATCCCATGAATCTAATGTTATTACCAAGTCTTGAATGATACCTCTAGGTTTAATTGTAGACCTATCTACCAACTATAAAACAATAGGTGTAGGTATGAGTTCTATTAACTGTAATATATTTATGGTCTCTTTGCTCATTACATTAATGGTCGCTCTGAAGTCAATTAAGGTGTTCTTAATGAGAGTGTCATTTATTTTGATATCAACTACAAGGCTCCCTGGATTTGCATACTTGGGGATAGTTATGTTTCCCAACATAATGTCTACAAGTTGTCCTAAGACATGTACAATCCAAGGGTCTTTTTTCTTCCTTAGATTTTTAAGGAATAGCTCTCTCACTATTTTAGTATAAATAGGAACTTCCTTAATAGCTTGGATAAGGGGTATTTTGAATTAAACATCTTTGAGTTGTCCCAATAGATTAGTTTTTGCTTGTGTTTGATTTTTTTGGACTGCCAATCTCTCAAGGAATGGAGGCTCTGAACTCATGGTTGTTGGGTTAACTTGATTTGACTCAGGTTCCTTAAGTTGTTTGTCCAAGGTCTCTACTAGGGATTCCTCATCAACCAATTCAGTGAGATGATGAGATGAAGTCCCAGCCAATATTTTCCTTGATCCGAGGTGGAAATCACTTAGCTCAACCCCATAAGTAGGATATTAAATAGCTTAGTTAGAATAAGCCTGCTAAACAAGCTTGTTATTGGGGTTAGGTGTAGGTTGCGCTAGCAACTGAGGTTCTCTAGGTGGATGTGGTGTTGGATTTGTTGGGCTTGGCATAAAGGCTTGTTGTTGTGGCTGCAAGGGCTGCTGATAATTCATATTTTGATTTTTCCACTACTTTCCTCTTTGCGACTAAGGTTGTTATTATTTTTTTTGGGGTGGCCATTGAGAATTATAGTTATATCCTTGGTGATTTTGTGGTGGCCACATGTTTTCTTGTTGTCGATTCCAATCGGATTAAGGCATTAGCCATTGTAAGTTTTGCATATTGGCCCAAGATTGAGGGTTCCAACTAGGAAAATTTGCATTGTTTCCAGGAAATGACATTTCATAATTCAAAGGGTCTTGGGGAATACCTTATCTTGGATGCCATGGTTTCCTTTGAGCTATGTAAAATACTTGTCCATATTCACCTTCCAATGCATGAAATTTTGATGTCCCTTACTTATCTTCAAAGATACTTGCCACCTTCTTTCATTTGCAATTAGTCCTTCTTTGTCTACAATGTGGGTAGTATTATGTAAGGGTTGCTTCTACCTCTTGATTCGTTTTCACATGGAGGGTGTCTAATTATGTATCCAAGTGGTTGATAGTATCCTCCATATTTGACAAAAGATTGCTTAGTTCTACTTTAGAGACTCCATTGGATGATTTGATGATAGTGTCTCCTCTAAAATTCTTGGTGAAACACCTTGAATAGTTTCTACATGCTTTGTAGATTTCCTCAAATGGTGCCTATGAGATATATCTTTCCCCAATGAGATTAAGTGCATCATTGTAATCCTCATTAATCCCTCTTAAGAATATCAACTTTGAGGACTCATTAGAGAGACTATTTTGGTGAGATTTGTTAAGGTAGAACTGAAACCTCTCCATATAGTCTTCCAAGGATTCATCTTCCTTTTGTGACATCCTGAAGATGTCATCCCTCTTTTTGTTTATTCCTCTGCAGTAATCCTAGTACTTTTCTAGTAACTTTGTCTTGATGGAATTCCAATTTGGAACAATATCTCTTCCCAAACCCATAAACCATATCAGAGTAGCATCCTTCAATGTTGTTGGAAACAATTTGAGCCTATGTGCATATGTGGAATAGTCATAACTTCTGCATAGCACGTCAAACTCAAAAAGGAAGGTATCTCGATCCTCCATGACCAACCCATAGAAGATAGGTAATGTTGACGGAGGTATGTTTTTCAAAGTAGTTTCTCTCTCTCGGTTGGAAATGGGGAACTCAGAGGTTACATGTTCAGTTGGGTCTTCAACTATTGCATCAGTCATGATGTTGATGTGTGTGTGGGAAGTCTCCTCTGTGTCTGGTGTGGGTATTGGTTTTAGGGATGATTCTTCTTCAGGAATACCCTCGCTCTATTAACTTTGTCCACCAATATCCTCTATAGCTTCATGTGCTAAGGGGATAAATCTTCTTAGAGCGTCTTGTTGCCTCTGTATATAATGATTATGAATCTTTGGATCAATTTTTCCTACACATTGTTAGTAAAGAATTTTTGTGTTGATGACTAAAACCTAATTTCCCTAATGCACAAAAAAAACACTAATCTATGAAAGCTTAAAATTACATAGGAGAATATTGAATGTAGCATCATCCTCAATAACAATGCCAAAAATGTAAGGCCTTTCTAATGTTCAATCAACTTGGTGTTTATGAGTGGACACACAATTTAGAGGATAGGTTCCTAATTGAACAATTCACCAAACCCTCACAAAGGCTTCATTTAATTATCAACCAGGGCTCATAAGCTTTTGACAGTGTTGACACTATATGTGCATTCAAGGATCCTAACTACGCCCTATATCAATGAAACATAAGTGGTTACACATGTATAGAAAACTATTAAGGCTAGAAAGGAAAATAAAATATCAATTTGAAAAATAGGGGAAACAACTTAAATGGTGCTTTAAAGTGTGGGTTGAGGGTGACTCCCTCAACATTGTCAAGTGTTTGAATGGCATTGAAAATCTGAGTTGGAAAAAACATCAACATCAAAGCTGCATTGGACAGGGGTAATTCTAAAGTGTGGGTTGAGGGTGACTCCCTCAACATTGTCAAGTATTTGAATGGAATTTAGAATCCAAGCTGGACAACTGAGGCACTTATTAATGATTCTATCATGATGTTAAGGTCATTTGAAGAGACATGTGTATCTCATACTTATAGGGAAGGAAATTCCCTATCAGTATAATTGATTTTAAGTCGTGGGAAGAGTACTCTTCCCTTCACGAGATGACTAAACTATTATTACGAGATGATAGCTAGACTTGAGTTTTTGATAGGGGGTGATCAGGTAATTATCTCTCCCTTGCATGCCACACGCTTTATGGGTTGTGTTTGGCCCAATATCGAGATCATTTGTATTCTATAAAGTGTTTGGTCGAGTTTTGGTTTCTACTATTGTTTGACATTACTACAATGGGCGGGATAGGAGCAGGCTCAAACCCATCTCCTATAAAAAATGGAAGAACAAACGTAGAGTCTGGCGGATTCTAAAACATAGGCATTTCATGCCTTATTTGGAGAGGCCTCATGGTTTTGACCATGAAGCCTCTGTTAAATTTGTTCGATGCTACCATAACATGTGCTTGAAGGTGGATGGGATTGAGTTTAACATCACTGAAGACTTCATTGCATTCATTACTAGCTTGTCGACTGAAAGGCACAAATTCTACAAAGAAAGGAAAAGTAATGAAGATGCAATGGATCAATTCTTTAAGGGAAATGAGAAGGATGTCCTCGCAAAGCTTCCCGCTTGGGGTTATGACCATATTTCACTTAAGTGCATTTGGGATGATGTTACAGAAGTTATAATGAGTTATGTAACCCTCGATGGTAGGTTTTATGCTATCTTAGGGCATCATTTCACTCTACTTAATCACTTCATATATAATTTGCATGTTTCATTTCAATTTTTCCTTCTCTTCTCTTTGGAGGTTTTGGTGTATGCCCACCTCAAGAATCATAGGACTCCTATGCTCCATGAAGGACTCATATTGCTCATCATGGAGCATGTGAGAGCTAACACTCTAAATAAGTCTGTTAAGGGCAAAGAGAAGACCATTAATGATGATTCTTTTTCTACTGGTTCAAATACTAATGGTGATGGGGATGAAGAATAGAAGGTGGACGATGACAACACTGTTGTGGTCTCCTCATCCCCTATGGACACTCACTCTAAAAAAGGAAGAAGGGGCCTTTAAAGAAGAAGGGTCCTACCAAGAAACTGGTCATTCATGGGATGAATTTTGGTGGATATTTGTTTGGTAAGGATGATTCGACATAGAAAAAGGTTGGGCCTCAATGATGGGAAACTAAAAAGAAGGTTGTGTTACATGGATCTGGTTGTGAAGATTCTAGGAAGGATGAGGAAGAGCATTCATTCTAGTTGGACTATGTGGATTTGGGGCTTTGCTGGAGGGTTTCAAAGAGATTGGCTAAGATGCACAGGTCAGAGTCTAAAGGATGTGGAATGGGTGAGCAAGAGGAACCAAAGCAGGTGAAGGACATTGCAGTCAAGGTCATAATTATGGAAGGTTCTCCTACTCGACAGACTCCTCATGATGCTAATTATGATGGAGATAAGGTGGTTGAGGATGCTTTGGTAGAGAAGGGTGTGAGGGAGGCTGCGGGTAAGAATTTGACCTTGGATAAGGCAAAAATAACAAATGCTAATCCTCTTTCTAAGGATTTCTCTTATCTTGATGATGGTAAAAATTCTATGTTCGAGTTGTTGGACATGGCTAGAACTGGTGCCACACGTACCTTCAAATTTTCCAAATGGGTAATGAAGGAGTTTAATAAGGTAAACATTAAAATCAGGGACTTGAAGGAGAATTTTGCTAATCAGCCAAAAGGGTCATCCTCAAATTTTCTCATTAAGAGGATGGTGGATCTAGAATGTTCTTTTTCTAAT
The DNA here is from genome assembly GCA_007258455.2 of Sequoia sempervirens. Taxonomy (NCBI): domain Eukaryota; kingdom Viridiplantae; phylum Streptophyta; class Pinopsida; order Cupressales; family Cupressaceae; genus Sequoia; species Sequoia sempervirens. The sequence goes on from VDFB02377520.1 coordinate 18,421, forward strand.
TTCAAAGTTGAGTGTGATAGCCGCCTTTATGAGTTGGAGGGAAATATCAAGGAAAATAATGAAGATATCAAAAATCTCTTACAGATTAGCTATACGTCTATCAAAAATAGTGTAGATTCTCTCAAGGTACTCCTTAACAAAATTAGCCAACTACGAGAGGATCAAATGAATTTTGCAGAGATGTATGAGAAGGATCATACTTCCAAGGGGAAGGGTAAGAAGAGTGCCAAAGAGAGCGCTAAAGGCTTGTGCACTAGAATGAAGGGTAGTCTAAGGAAATCTTTTGAAGAAGAAAAATAGGAATTGATGGATATGGGCAACTTGCATACAATCAGGAGATTGAGGTGGCCAATACTCTAAATTTTTTGAAGTAATTCTCTTGTGTTTGGCCTATTTTTTCTCTTCTATTTCACTGGTTTTCTACTATTTGTTGGCTATTTTTTGGTCGTTGGTTGCTGCTAGTGCTTTAATTGTTCTTTTCTTTGCTTAGTCGCGTTTTGATGTAACTTGATGTAAAGGGTTTCGGGTTCCTTCAAAACCTACTTTTACCATATAATAAAAAACAACTTAAATTAGTTGATTATGCTATAGATGCCTTCTTCTTACTGTTGTAACTGCTAGCTACTCAATCTGAATTTTCAACTAACTATCACTATTGAGTTTTGACTTCTAACTTCTCTAGAGACTAACTCAACATAATGTTATAGAATTTAATTCATGCTACAAAATATTATTCATGGAATTCACATATATACAAGTGAGAATTCACATAAATGGATACAACAATGTAACATCTAATCTAATACAAAAAATACGATGGGTTGACAGTACCTGAAGTGGCCATTGCTCGAGTTGTTGCACCCATAGGAGATATCAACTATGCACTACTGATCAATAAATCATGGTAGTAGACTAAAAAACTCCTTTATTGCATAATAACTGAATTTTTTATAGTTTGAGAAGAATCTTCAAAATATTTCCCATTGAGAGGTACATATCTATTACAACTTAATAACAAAAAAATAACAATGAAATATTCTTTGGTAAAACGAAAAAAACAAGATTTTCTCCTCAACCACTGATCCTAATATATAGGCTTGGGAGGAGTTTTATTCATACAAGGATTAAAAACATAACATAAATGCATGCACCCACTCTCCCTTAAGGATAGAAGAAGGACAAGTCTTTGTAACTGATAACCATAATTGAAAAAGAATGTGCTCCATGCAAACATTCGCATCATTAAACTTCCCTTCTCAGAGTAGACTCCTTCCTGTCATCTTATTTGGTGCTAGTGGTGACTCACATTTGACCATTCAATGTTCATCTTCATTCCTTCTCGGAGTTGTTGTGTTTCAAGAGTTTTGGCTTCTCCCTTGCAACTAGTTGTGCTCCTTATGTTGCGGGTTGTAAATCCAGTTGCTACAGGTTATAGTTCTTCTGAGCTACAAAAGGTTAGTTTCATCCTAAAGCATACACACCATTAACAATCATGAATAAAGCATAGAATCATACTGAATTTCATGAACATTCATACATCCATACATACAAATACCATCATATCATAATTATATTTCCTCATACTAAAGTCTGGTTTAAGATGCATGAAAGATATAAAAGATATATAAGTCTTAGGATTGTTTGTGAACTTGGTAGGTTGAAATGTGAAAAGACACGAACTTAATGAAAGAAAACTAGCTATTATCTAAGCTCATCACATGGGATGTGGTTTAAGAAGGGTTAGTCATCCAATGATTCTCCTCAAGGGATGAAACTATTCAAAAGATATGTTGCAAGAAAATTTTCTTCTGCTTGAGACCTAGTTAGGATATGTCTCTCAAATATTTTCATATGTTCTACAAGAAATTCAAAACAAAAAGATGGAGTCACTAGGTGAATGAAAACTTCTAAGAATTAAAGACCATTTTACTATTCTTTGGAACTATAAAGATTAGTTGTAGTGTCAAAAATTACATACCCTTTCAATTTTACAATGTGTTTTGTGCCCACTTTGGTGTCCATTCCCTTAGTGATTTTGTAAGCTCATCTCACATCAACCTTTCTCCTTCTCAAGGTGCTCAAGCCTCATTTCTCATGGTCTCTTTTCCATGTCACCTTTGTGTTACCCATATTTTTTTCTTGTCTCACTATTTTTGAGGATAAATTGTTTGAACACGCGCATGGCGTGGATATTTGTGTCATGCTGGTGTCTTGCAACCGTCTTAAATTATAATCATTTTTAGTGTTTTTCACTTGTCACGTTTCTAGCTTAGTGGAAATGGCTCAAGAATAATCTAAACAGATCATAAATAGCCTTCTCTCGCCTCCTCCTTTTTGAAACTAACTTTTATTTGGACAATCTCTCTCTTTTTGAATCTATGGCATTCCACAACACTCTTACAACTCTTTCAAGATCTCTAAAACATTCTCTCTAGCTCTCCTACTCTCTTTGGATTTCTCAAGCCATTCTAGGTAACATTGTTCTTGTTTATTATTGTTATAACAAGTATTTTGTGTGCCCCTTGAGGACCTTGGGATTAATACATCTCTATTTCTTTCATTTTAGTTTCACTATTGCACATAATAGCTATGACCATTCTCAAGCAAACTTGGGATAGGATCATACATAAGTTATTTTATTTATATCTATCTATCTTGGTTGTTGTGGAGGTAGAAATACCAAAGCAGGGATTTGACTGAGGCAAATCCCCAAATAGCCCCAAACATTTTAATTTTTCTTCTTCTTGCAATCATTTTGAGAACACTTAATCGCATGGAGGTGTGCAATTTATTTCTTATTATTTTCTTTATTTTTATTATCTTTTGAATTATAGAAATACTATTATTTATTTTATATCTTTACATTTTTATTGTCTAGTATTTGTTGTCATGTTTTCCATTTCTACTTTTTTAGGTTAGTTGAATATCTAAGTTGGATCTTCACAATCTTTGGATGTCCTGTTGTGTTATGCTCATATGGATGACAATGCAATGTGTTGGAATCATAATCAATGACTTCTAGATTTTAACCCCAAGTTCCCCATTGCCCATAATTTTTATTTTTACTGCTAAAAAGTTATAGTTATTTTTCTATCAGTCAATATTTTTACCAGTTTATTTCTCTTAAACATTTTACTTAGTTACTTTTATAGTTTTAAAAAATGAAAATGAGCTTATCTTTAAATGGGCTTAAATTTGTTGAGTCATCCTAGTGCCAGTGGTGAAAATACTCTCAAAAGAACCTAGATTTTCTTTTGTTAAAGTTAAATTTCATCCTTTACAATAGTTAGTTATAGCATATATGTAAAATAATACAAATGGTAACTTTGAATATCAAAACCAATGGGAATATTGAATTTAGTCCACTTGACATGCTAGAAAAACAATTAGCATTATATTTTCAACCATGTTGGGAGAAATATTTTATAAGGATATAGACCAAAGGCCTAAGTTCTTATAGACAAGTGTGGGTCCTAAATTCTCTTGGGATTGTAAAATTTGTATTCTATGATGATACATTACCAAACTAATGAAATATGTGATCATGAATTTTAATAGGAACCTAAGAAGCTCTAATATCATGGGAACATGTGCATCATTATTTTTCACAAATTTATGTGGAAACCTCCAAAGAAGGCTAGCTTTCTTTTCTATTCTACTAGAATAAGATAAAATTAAACTAAATCTACTCTAAGAAAGTAATACAAAAACTAATCTAACCTATGCTAATAAATGGCAAAGAAAAAATCATAGGAGGCATGGTTAGGAAAAACTAGCATTATGAAAAGGTAGGTGATGGGATTAATTTATGGCTAGTTTCTTTCATTAGTTTATGTATTTTATCATTTCAATCTACCTCACAAATATTTCTAAGAATTATACATATTTTATACCTTTTATGCACTTTAAACTAGACTTTAGTATGTGAAAATGTAAATATGATATGTTGATATTTGTATGTGTGAATGTATGAATGTTCATGAAATTCAATATGATTCTATTCTTAATTGATGATTATTAATGATGTGTATGTCTTAGGATGAAACTAACCTCTTGCAACTAGAAGAGTTGTAACCCACGACAACTAGATTTCCATCCCACAACATAAGGATGATAAATAGTTGCAAGGGAGACATTAGAATGGTTAAAGCATGATACGAAGACAACCATTGAATGGTCAACCGCGAGTCACCACAAGCACACTGAATAAGATGATTGGAAGGAGTATGTTTTGAGTAGGTTAACCCATGATGTGACATTCCCCATGAAACACGTCTTTGTCATGGTGGTTAACCGTTAGGATAGAGTTTCAGTTTGATTTCTCTTCTTCTGCTTTTCAATTATGGTTTTCTATTACAAAGACTAAGTCCTCTCCCTATCTTTGAGGGAGAGTGGATGAATACATTATGGTTTTGTTTTCAGTCCTAGAATAAATAAGACTCCTTGCAAACCTTATATAGTGGGATCTGGTATGAGGAGCAAATCTAGTTACTAGTTGTTTAGTTATATGTTTTAAGTTTTTGATAATTACTAGTTGATAATTAATCACTGTTAGTTTTTTATTATCAGTTGAATAATAGACATGTATTTCTAAATGAGAAATCTTTAGTAGATTCTTGTCAAAGTTCAAATTTTTGATGCAATAAAGGAGTTAGTTCAGTATCATGATTTATTGATTAAGTAGTAAGTGTGGATATTTGTTATGGAAGAAACAACTCAAGCAAGGGCCACTTGAGTTACTACTATCCACTATATTTTTATGCTATTAGATTAGTTCATGTATTGTTGAATTAAGATAGTTACAGTTACATGCATGTGGGGTTCATGAATATGATTATGTAATTGAATTAGATTTTATAGCTTAAATGATTGTTTCATACTCCTGGAGTGATTAGTCATAGTTCAACCTTAGAAGTTAATAGTCACAGTCTTAAGTGATAATTACTTGTAGCACAAGTAATAGCTTATGTTTATTTCCCCTATTTTACCAATTAACATTTCATTTCTTTTTCTAGTTTTAACCATTTTCTATACATGTGCAATCACCTATACTCATTGATATAGGGCACGTTAGAATGATGTAGGAATTAAAAAAATAGAACCATGTAAAAAATAGAGAATATTTCAGTCTCAAAGAGTGCACTAATTGGGGGGATCAACCGAATCGATTTGTAGCAACATGGGTTACTTGAAGGGAGTGCATGCATAAAACACACTACAATATTTTCACTTAACAAAACTTATCAAATTAATATTTCAGTAGACATATTTAATAAGGTTCAACTAATTATCTAAAGTAAAGCAAGAAAATCTATAATAATTTAACATTTATCAAAAGGTAAGATTCAACTATCAATCAACAAATTTAGAGATAAAAATTTAGCATATTAACTAGTAAATATAAATATCAATTTTGTGTTATAAGTTTTGGTTATTTTATCAAATTAAACTGAGTTAAGTTGATGTTTTCACATTTATAAATAAATTTGTTTGCCCATTCCATTATAGTAATCAAATTGATTCAATTAGTGAGATGATGAGGTTGGAGTTGCAAACAAACATTCAAAGGAATTGCATTATGCTCCTCACTAATCAATATTTTATATGAAGTTCTCCACAAATCCTCTTCCTTATTGTAGTTGTGAAAGTCAACCATGAAGCTCATTCAAAAAATTCAACTCCTCAATATATCATGGAGCATCTAAATTTAATGATTTTTTATGACAATCTTAAAAAAATTCACATATTAATATATACACAAATAAATTTGATATATATTCATTTTAATATATACAATTAAAAAATATTCATATTAAATGAAATAAAATAACTTTTAATAACATAGAATTTCAAAAAATAATTAATATATAATTTAATAAATGGGGTGGTGGGCCTTGCTCGATTGGCTAAAGCATCTTGTTGCAGGAAAGAGGTGAAGAGGTCTAGTCTCTCCATTGTCCATGTGATATCAAAGGGTGTGTTGCGCCAATGTCACTGGTCATGTGAAAAAAGTTTACTAGACGCACTGCAATTTATAGGAGACAACTACCCGATTCCTACACTTTAAAAAATACATTATTTAATAAATAAAAATACATCTAACAATTTTTTACAATTTATTATAAAAACATTAACATATTCATTAAACCTTTAATCCAATTGCAATGACATAATTATTCCTTCCTACAAAATAATCATATTCTCTTTTTTATTAAATGACTTTTTACTTTTATTACAAAGTTAAATAAAATTCACTTTCCTTAGAACATCTTGGTGGGGCATTAACTCCCTACCACATAGAAGAGGTGTGAATGGGGAGTGGGAAAAGAATATTATCCTTTTCCACTACACTTTTTGTCTTTTGGCCCTCACATTAAATAAAGCAAATAATACATGCTTGCATAATAACCTTGGAAGCTATACAACCGTCCAAAACTTTTTCCTTGCCCCACATTCTAAAACCATCCAAAACTTTTTCATTATATTAAAGTAAATAAAATATGTTTAATTATTATTTTTTAATATCAATAGTAAGAAATTAAATTTTATTTTTAAAATATAATTAATTTTTTTAAATAATTATGTTGAGAGATGTAATTTATAGTGAGAGTAAAAGGTGGAACACAATAGAATGAGAGTGTTGATAAAAACTATTAAAATTTTGAAAAATAAAAATAAATAAAATAAAATGATAATATTTTGAGTAAATAAGCATCATAAATTATGTGTATAAAAGATAACATTACACATTAAAAAAATGGGTGTAAGAAGTTGCATCCCAAAGTTTAAATATGACAAACTTAAATTGTTTAAAGGTAACACAAAGCTAATAAGTGGCAAGAGTTATACCACTATAGGGTGGAGGTCATCCAATTTACCCAATACATCAATGAGGTTCAGGTCATCAAGAACAAGCCTTTAGCCAATGATCACACCATCTACATTTTCTTCCTTGGTAGGCTGAGTGTCACAAGCAAACATGATAACCAAATCAAGCTGACAGAACTTGTCAAAAATCTAGCCAACCATGTAGCCTCAATCATGTGGTTAAGAGGAGGCTAAAGATGGGCAAGAGGGTTGAGACCATCCATAAGCATATCGGTCCTTGGTTCTTCTTTAAGGGGGTTGGAAACCATGTGTATGAAAATCATAACCTCCCTGAGTATTTTGACTACATCCATATTGATGTCCATAAGGTGGAGAGTGAATCTTGCTAGAGGTTGGAATCAATCATACCCTAGAAAAATACATGGAGTGTTATCCCAGTAATCTTAAAACACCTAAAGATGTATCACTTCAAGTGCAATTTTCTTAGCTTGCACTTGAATCTACATAAGAACATTGAATAAATCATAGCTTTAGTATAAAGAAAGAAATGAATATCAACAAGTAAAAAAATTAGAGTTTCTATCTTTCCAAATGCTAAAAAAAAATTCACCCTAAAACATGCCAAATCTAAGTGAATTTAGTAATAATTGGGCCAATATCCCAATAAAACCACATGCCATGAGAAAGGCTTAAGTCTAAAAGTTTTAAAGAATCATGAATCTAATCCCAAGATTCATGACCTTTGGGACAAGTCCAAAAAAGGTGCTTTGGAGTCTCTTATTGTCCATAGAACAAGCAATGAGGATTACCAACCCCCATATGATTTACTTAAGTATCAATGGGAAGACCCTAATAAATAATGCATGAGGCAAAATGGGAAAGATTTTTCTCAAGAATAGCTAATCAAATAGTCTAAATTTTACATTGCCAAGAGCCTAACAAAGATTAGAGAAGTCATCTATGATTGAATTCAGACACAATCTGAATATGCAAAGATAACTAGGAACATCCCTTGCAAGGTCTATAGCTATGAATTGGTGTATAAGGGTAGTATTTATAATCCTTCCACCAAGGTTTGATATATTGAACCTGTTGACACCCCAATTTTGACATCATAACCCTAATTGATTAAAATTATAAATTTTAATTAATTATCCCAATGTCCTTAATTATTTAAATATTTTATTATTTAAATAATTATTCCATGTTCTTATAATTAATTAAATATCCTATTATTTAATTAATTATATCACTCTATATCCTAAGGCTCTTCCTAATTAATTAAATGTTGAACTATTTAATTAATCACACCTTTATCCTTATTGCTCTAAAATCCCCTAATCTTGCTTAAGTTAAGAGAGCTTTGATTAATTAACCTTATCCATTCCTTAAACATCACTAACCCGTCCTCCAACATTGAACTATAGCCAAGTTAATAAACCCTTGGTTTATTAACTCAACTCATCCTCATTAAATCAATTAATTCTTGATTAATTGATCTAACCCTCATCCCTAATCCTCAGAAGTATTATTTCCTAATTTTAAATTCCTAAACCTCCCCTGAACTTTCCACCAAGTGACAAGTGTCCTAAGCTTACTACCTCACCTCCTCTCACACATGTGTGAGATCCGACCTACCACACTATCTTCTTACACAAATCCACTTTCTAACAAACTCTCTTCCCAAGGTGTGCTCACACATGTGTGAGCACACCTCTTCCTCACCTCCTCTCCCCCTTGTGACACATGTAACAATGCTAGTGCCTCTCCCCACCACTCAATCCTAGCCATTGATCGAGTCAATGCATCTAAGCCCTCAATTCATCTAATCTCATTTCTATAAATGGAAGTCTCCTCTCCCATTTTTCACATCTTGAGTTGACCTTAGCCATATTATGTTGGAATAGTGAGTGAGCAATCCACATAGCTATCATTTGAGAGAAAATCTACTAAGAGTTGGGTGCATCTTGGTGAGCTCTATCCATGGAGAGGTTGTCAAGGTATAGCTTTTCTTTATGTTTACATTTCATTGTGATTTTGTTTTATTTGCTTGCATATTCCATTTTACCTCTCACGTTTTGGTACACCCAATGGGACCCACATCCCTTACTAACATTTTCTTTGAGTTTTTGTGAGTTTTGAAGTTGCAGGTTCTATCCTCTATAGAATTGCATTTGCATTCCAAATTAGTGTGCTTCTGTCATGACTTGAGGTGCTTGTGTTCAATCATCTAGTACATGCATTCAATTCTCTGGTGCCTACATTGGTTTTTGTGGTGCTTATGTTTATACTTGCGAAACATGTGACCTTGAAAGTCCCGCTTTCATTTGGTCGTAGTTGTTTTAATTTTTTGCTAATAGTTTTTGTCTTTTAGGGTTATTTCTTCTATTGATAGCATAGTCAAGGTTAGCACTTAGGTTTTAACCTCGTTATAAATTATCTTTGCAACTATTGTTTTACTTTGTTTACAAAAAAATTCACATATTAAAAAGATAAAAAATTTACAAATACACAAAAATAACAAAACAAAATTCTAGGTTAATAAAATCCCTAGTTGCACTACACACTTTCATTTTCGGACTTAAATTTTACCCTTAAGGTTAAACGAACTCACATTTGCATTCACAAAGTTAGTTGTTAGTTAATTTTTTTTTCTCAGGTCCCTATTTTGTTGTGCTTGCACAGAAAACAATGGTGCTTCCATGTAGACTTTTAGTGCTTGCATTTTGTAGTTTGACACCTGCGCAAAGATCCATTACGACTGCGTAGAGAAAATTTGTGCCTATGCAAAGACTTGTTGTGCCTCTATTTCACAGAGTGGAACTTTTGTTTCAAGGTAGAGAGCATAACACATTTAGGGTTTAGGGTTAATTTGTGCATATTTAACTAATTAGTTAACTAATATCATTGCAAACAACGTTAAACAATCTATTTTTTTGTATTTCGGTAGTAATTTTTTGTTTACATTAGCCAAATTTTGCAAATTTTATCTTTGTTCAGAAGTGTAGTTTTCCTAAAGCTATTCCTGCATTTTGTACCTATGTAGAGACTCTTTGCACTTGCAGACAGACTTGTTGCACCTGCATTCTGAATATCTTGCACCTTTGTCAAGTATAATTTTAATTTTCTAGTTTTTTGTGCTTTTGTTCCAATTTACTATAAAGTTGTGCTTGCGCTTCTATTTTTGATTTTTTGATTTTTGAGCTAACTTGATGGACTAAAAATTGGTGTATTTGTTCAATTGGTCCAAGAAAAATTAGAAAAAACCACTAATCTGTGGTTTTGCAAGACCTTTGTAGAAGACTTTTGATTTCCCACTAATTAGGCACTAAAGTTAGTTTAGTTGGTTAATGAACTTGTGTGTCATATTTGGAAGAGTACAATAGATGTATGCTCTCGCCTCACACCTAGAATGATCTTGGGGATCATAAATCTTTGCATTTCTTCATTTTTGTGTTTTAGATTAGATCCTAGGGTGTGCTAGTTTTGTACATGTATGCTCTCCCCTTGTGCTTAGTGCTATATTGGGGATTAAATACACCTAGCATTACCCTTCCCTTTAGGATTCCTTCTTAGGGATTTCATCACCCTAGAGGAAAACCTCAACCATGTGTTATCAGTGGGGTATAGAAAGGGGGGAGAATGAAAGTTCACCAATCTAGTCACATCATGTTTAGCAAAGCTCTAATACTTGGTTGATTCCAAGCTAAGAGTGCAAGGTTGGTCTGAGCTTTCCTGCAAAAAGTTCTTGGCCCATGCTTGTGATGGGCTAGTGTTCATGATTGTGCCTCATACACCCTCTTGGTGTTTAGAGGATGCCCTAGAGAGCTTGTATAGCCTAGATTAAGACCTTTCGATTATAGTATAGTGTGGTGTAAGGTATTTAGATTGTACCTTGAAGTTACTCACCATGTACTCCCTTAGGTTGAGATAAATTCTTAGGTTGGCTTAAAAGTATCCTAAGGAGAGAGAGAGAAGGTGTTCTCATGCTGATATTGAGCTTGTGTCATCGGATCTTTAGCTATTTTCCTTTGCAAGAAAGGGTGTTCCACCTAAGTATCAAGGAGTATTAACCCAAGAAATTGGGTGGTGGGACTACACTAATCTATAAACCCACTTGAATAATTTTGGTTTGTGAACAAGTGCTTGGCATGTCTTCTTATGAGAAACTAGTAGTGATCCACTCAGCTCCAAGGTTGAGGATAGCCTTTTGACCCTTAAAAATTTAAGTCTTAGCTATTGTGTTTTTATGTCTGATCAATCTCTTACCAAAACATTAAGACTATTGAACTGTGCCTACAACCAATAAAACTACACCTATGTCAAAAATCCTTGTGCCTATGCTCTGGCACACTACCACTATCAACCTGTGCCTCCATCCTGAAAACTACGCCTGTGAAACTGTGCCTACATTTGGCCTTGAAATCTAAGCCCTCTGAAAGTTTCCTCATAGGTTCCCCTAACCAGTCTAACATATTATGCAATTCAATCACCTCCTAACCATCATTGATCTCACCATATTACACCTTATCATCCTACTTTGACTTTGCCATTTCATCTTCCCACAATCATCTAATCTGATAATAAAACCTCATTTTCCTAATATCCCACCCTCCCCATCATTTAGACTTGTCTTCTCACCCCATCCTTTGAACTTAGTATTAATCCTTAAATTTTTCCATCATTCACCTTGCCACCTTAATCATTTTAATCCCCTTGTCATCCTTTTGTCATCATTTTACCACTTGTCATCTCATCCCCCACTTTAATTTTGGAATTGGAATTAAACCTTAATCCTTTCATCATTTTTCATCCTAACAATCCCATTAGCAATATTTTTGACATCATTACCATACTTATCACATTCAATCACTCCTTTGTCATCATCAATTTGTCCCCTAAGCCATCCCCTTGTCATCTTCCTAAATTTTATAATATCATCTAAACCTTATTTAATCATCAAACCCAAAAACTCTTACAAATCACCATCACCTTCATCCTCGTCCAATCAACATCCAATCATCAAATCCTCACATCCTTGCAAATCAAACTTACTATTAAGGTTTTAATCTAGATCCTCACCCATCCCCTTAATCTAGGTGTTGCTTAAAAACTTTCCTATCTTAAGTTGCATCGTTGATTATCCCATCATTTTGGACTCTTTAGCTTAAGGATTTGGCTCCCTTAAGTTCTTTTAAAAATCCCTTATCTAACCTTGCTTAGGAACTTGCCTATCCTAAGTAAGCAAAGATAAATCCTAAACTCACCCCATCCACAAGGATCTAGGTTTTTAATCTTTGTTGCAAAATTGATTTTGCATCTACCCCTTATCTAAGGTTTATCCTTATCATCATCCAATCCAACCAATCAATCAATCTGTAATCCTAAGGCCCTACCTTTCATCATTATCAATCCTAATCCAACTTTATTTCATCCTAATCACATCTTAAACATCTCCACACTTATCAAATCCAACACCAAAAAGAATCATCCAGTTTTTTATCCAAATCTAAAGTTCAAGTCCTCTAATTTATTCCAAACATCCATCACCATCTAACCTTAATCTAAACCAAGTCCAAGGTCCATATTTTCTGACACCAACTTTCAATCATTATCTAATCATAATCTAAAGTCAAAACCAAGTCCAAGGTTCATTATTTAACCCAACATTGACACTTTATCCTAGTCTAATCATAATCCAAGTCCAGTTTTTTTCCACACCAACCTTAATCTCATCCAAACTTTGATCAAGCCCTCACAACACCAAAAAATTCATCAACCCCAACCCTAATCTAATCATAATCATCTTCCAACCTTAATATCATCCTTAACCCAAATCCATTTATCATTTACCCTAAGGAAACTCTTTAAAATAATCCTTGTCTTGCATGCCAATCACTAGATCACAAGCTAAAAGACTTGTGGATTCTCAAGGATAAGCCTTATACAATACCACCTCCACCCAAACACCAACCCCTCATGATGAAGGGGTAGATGTAGACCAAGAAGAACATTCCCCTATACTAAGAGAATTTTCCAATAACTCCTACAACCAACAAATGATGCAAAAACTATTTGATGTTGGCAAAAATCAACTCCAAATAGAGCTTCTACCTAGGGGGCTAAACTTCCCTCTAATTTTGATCTCACAAATTAGGGGGATGACCCTTTTAACAATCCTTCTTCATCTAACAACTTCTTTGACAACATCCTAGGGATTCAATCCAATCCTAACCTCCCCCCTTTCATAAAAACATCACAACAACTCTCATCACAACTAAGGGTTTATATCACTCCCAAACCCCATGTTACTTACACATCTACCAATCCAACCAATTCAACACAACCCCTTACTACATTTGTTCATACCAACTTCATTCATCAACAAGGTCTAAACGTCTCACAACCCCGACAAAATGATGCATGAATGATGATTAGGGTGACAGTAATATGGATAATGGGCATGAAATAAGTAGGAGGGGAATAAAGAGTGGCAAAATGCTATAACAAAAAGAGGTGTTCATGACACTAGTAGGATATGATGAAGGCGTGGCACTAGGAACTAGTGTTAGGTGAAACACTGGTGTGATGGGAAGTAGCCATGACACTAGTGGGGTATAAAATATGCATGGACCTAGTGGGAGGTGTTGGAACTTAATGTGATATGCAAAATTTTGTGAGTCCTGATACCCTTGTTCATTTGGTCATCTTTTCCCATCATATATAACCAAATAGAGAAATATTTAAGTGTATCACCCTCGGTAAAAAGTTATTATGGGTTGTTCCTTTTCATCCCTTGTGTTCATATCATATTTTGGAGGTTGTGAAAATCCAAGAAAGTTCTAAGTTTGGGGTGTTCCTACTCTTTTTCTACAATTTTTGTAGAGTTGCAAACTCTTGGTGGACTACTAGACTTCTTCCTCTTGTTTGATGTCCTATAGTAATTGCTAGTCATGTATAAATATTTTTCAATATTTATCAAACCTTTCCTCCTATTTCCCAATTCATTCTATTTGTTTGTAGGATTTTAATAGACACCTATATTTATATCTTTCTTCTCGACCTCTCATCTTTTTTTATAAAAAGAGGGGTAAAATTTTTATTGAATATCAGAAAAGAACATTACAATCAAGAAAAACGGACCAAGTCCCAGAACAAACTCAACTATCTTCGAACAACCTTCTATCATCCTCAAGAACCCGAACTAAATCCTGTCGTAACTCGGGGGAAACATGCATCCAATCCTCAATCTTCGAACCAGCACCTTGCTTAGAAGCCCATTTAGCTAAACAGTTAGCAACCCGATTTTACTCCCTTGAGATATGGACAAAGGACACCACCTCCATCCTAGAACTAACCTAAAGAATCTGCTGGACAACAGAGGCTAATCGCCAATTAATCTCAGACAACTTCCGCACGTTCAATAGATTAATCAAGACCTGAGAGTCAGCTTCACAAATAATCCTTTGCCAACCCAAAGCAAGGGCCCGTTCCACAGCATAAAGGATCACCAAACCCTCCATAAGGTTAACCGTCGCCTCCCCCTCACGGATCTAGATGACACCCACCAGAGAGGACATACCCTTCAAGGGTTCCATAGGCAAGCCACCCCTCCAGAAGCACCCTGAGCACCAATACACTGACACTCGCCAAACTTCCATAGCTTAGGGACCAAATTCAACATATTTTCCACAGATAATTTAGTTTCTTGAAGAAAAAGGATATCAGGAGAATGATTTCTAACCAACTCATGAACAACTTTTTGTCGAGGGCCACTGTTCAAGTCCCTTACATTCCAAGATAAAACAATCATTTTTGGGGACACAAGAAATGCAAATCCAAGGTCTTGACTGCCCCTGACTCCACCAAAGTTTCCCTAGTTGACTTAATCTTTTCAGTATCCTTCTTCTTACCCAACTTGGAGTTGTTCTCACTGACCCCCTTCTTTGGTTCCTTTTGCAGAATACCCATGTGAGGAGATGACAAAGAGCTCTTACCAACTTTAACACCAGCCTTAATAGGTAGAGAAGAACCAAGTTCCCCAATATTTAGAACACCAGTAGAAGGATCCTGTGCAACCTGGTCTGTCAACTGTTGATTCGTGTCCATCAGCACAACATTCATATCTTGCACAACCTCCAAGGAAGGCCCATCTTTTCCTGTACCCAAAGTTCCTTAATCCAGATTCACCAAGCCCAGATTCAATTCCTGTTGAATGAGATCCTCAAGGACCTCAAACCTGTTAAAAGAGCCATCCTCCTACCTATCCCCCATGGTCCTCTTCAGCCCTCGGTTCCCATTCTGAGCTTTGATAGGGGTAACCATCCTCCCTAGTACCCTCTCCACCTGGAATAGGCGCCTCCCCCCTATCAACCCTAGGTGGGTCGCGGTGAGGTTGAGAGGACTGGGGAACCATCGGCTTAGCTTTAGGGCATCTACGCAACAAGTGTCCATATTCATGACAAAATATACATCGAAAAGGAAGAGTTTCATAGTCCAACTGTTGCACCCAAGTATACGATCCTGCACTCACTTCCACAGAATCTGGCAATGGCTTGCTTAAATCAATTTCTACACAAATATGGGAAAAATTCATTACCTTTTTAAATTGCGTCTGTTGTGAAGACCCAACAGGTTTTCCAAGCAATGAAGCTACCAAATGCAGCACATCCTCACGCCAGCATTCAACCGGGAACCATGGAAGCCGAACCCAAACTGGGACCCTAGTCGGGAGCTCCTCAGTCGGATTGAAACCTGCATGCCACGGCTTCATAAACAAGCCAACTTGGTTGTAAAAATAGGGACCCCCTCAAAAATCCTATTACGATCCTTCATGCAGTCAAAGGAGACCATAAAGTAGTTATTCGCCAGGAGCCTAACCTCCATCTTGCCTTCCAGAAGCTAGGTCCTCTGAGCCCAGGATTCCAAAAAACTGCAACGAGACTCTCGAACCCATAAACTTGCAATAAAAGGAATGCTTCGAGTAAAACTCAATATCATCAGCCAACATCTCCATTGGGATAACCAGCTTCGGTCTCTGTTTACATCTTTCCAAATAACCATTAATTTTCGTGATCTTAGGGCCCCCAGACAACCTAGAATCTTTCATCTCCTAATCTGGA
Source organism: Sequoia sempervirens (assembly GCA_007258455.2). Classification (NCBI taxonomy): domain Eukaryota; kingdom Viridiplantae; phylum Streptophyta; class Pinopsida; order Cupressales; family Cupressaceae; genus Sequoia; species Sequoia sempervirens. The sequence continues at coordinate 34,371 of VDFB02377520.1, forward strand.
GCAAACAAGTTATTATCAAAAACCTTCACCTCCTGCGCTGACGGTTTTGAGCCAAAGGCAGAACGAAAATCCATCGAGGGTCTAACCCCAGATGATTCCCCTCGTGACATGGGTCCGGAAAAAAGCAACAAACGAGCATGCAATCCCACAGGATGAGAAAACAAGGACACCAACTTGCACAAGAGTTAGCAAGGACCCGCTGGCTCCAACCACAGCCCCCCAAAACACAAGAGAAGCAGCAAAAAAAAGCACAGCCCCACCCCCGAATGAGACAACACACGTCCCAAGGGAACAAATGACGCTACACAACAAACCCTACACTCCACACCCAACGAACAGATCCCTACACGGGCCAAAAAGATTGAAAAAGCTTCCTTGAATCAGGGCGCACCAGACCACACCCCCACACCACCCCAAGCAAAGCAAACACTGGCCCACACCCCACGACAAGCGCATAACTCCCCCACCGCGCATCAACGAAGGAAAATAAAGAAGAAAGGGCACACAAAGTGTCATCCTCGCCCATAACACAGAAAGAGACCCCCCCTAGCGCACCTACAGACAGAGACCAGAGAGCGAGCTAGGGCATGGGTGCCCTAGCTCGGCCGACAGAGCTCAGAAACGAAGCCATCTGATTCTTCTCGACCTCTCATCTTCTTTTGCATTAAAATATGGAATTTTTCCATTCCCATACTTTGATTCCCATTTACTTGCTTTAGATATTTATTTGCTTTATCCCTATTCCCTAGCCTCCCTTCCCATCTTGCAAACTCACAATGCTTCATTCCCTCTATCTTTGCAGTATTTTAGAGTTCATATGAACTTCTTCCTTTTTCCCTCCATTTCCTCCACTTTCCCTTGCTAATTCCACATGATTTCCTTGCATCCTTTTCATATATATTTTTGAAATTTTTGACAGAATTATATCTTTCATCCCTGTGTCCAATTCACACCTCTACTACTACAATGAAACTATGTATCCCATATCCTTCCACATTTCCCACTTTCCATCCAAAGTTTTCTTGCAAAAATCTAGTGGATTTATAGACTTCCATTCCAATGTTCTATCCTATTGTCCACTTCCACATTGAATTGGATCATAAATAAATTCCCAATGATTTTTACATTATATTCTTCTTTTTCAAAGTTCAAAATGACTTTTGGACATCCAATTTTCTACCCAAACATCTTGCCTTGATGTCTAGTCTACATCTTTCTCCAACATTTCTCCACATTGCATCCTTTTCTCATTTCACCATTCTTCAAATTTTTGTTGGACTTCTAGACTTACTTTGTTATGTCCACTCCTAACCTTGTGTCTTACATAAAATCCTTGTATTTCTTATTGTTTGTGTCAACCACACCTTAAACATCCCTAGGATGCCATTAATAACCTCATTTGACTTGTGCAACTACTCTAGAAGGATTTTCTTGCCTTGAAAGCAATGTACATCCCAAAAGCATAAAATTTATTGCAATATCAATGGTGAATAATGAAGGTAACCATGCTTCCATTAACAAGATGGTTGATTTCTAGATGAAAATTGTCTTCATGTGAGCTCCAAGCTACCCATTTGATAGATTCCATGGGAGTTTAGCTTATTTCACATGCCATGTTTATGTTCTCTAGTTATTAGTCAAATTCTCACAAGCAACTAGGTGACCAAGTAAAGTGCTATATATACCAATTTGATTCTCATTTAAACAAGGTCATTTCTACATTTCCATTTGACTACAAGTGTTGAGTATTGTCTATGGTTTTAAATCTTGCAAGTTTAGTCACCCACTGAGCAACATGTTTGGAAAATATCAAAGAGGTATCAAGTTTGTAACTAATGTCTATAACCAAAAATCTCCTTGGCCATTTGTACATATTCTAGGGAGTTTATAAGTGACAAATTTTTATAGGTTTCTTAGCTTATGGTTCCCTCTTTCCAAATTTGTAGGAATAATTGTAATAAAGATTTTCTAAGTGTCACAATATTTAATTCATTGCATGCATTATTTGTAATGATATCTTCTTTATTAAATATGAATTTTTGGAGTTTGGAGAGGGATTATTAAGTATGTTGAGTTGTTTGATATAATATATATATTTTTATTTCAATATGTTGTTTCTTTTTGTAAACCATGACATTGTAACCTAATAAACAAGACACCAGTCTTGGAATTCCATGATCTACCACACACTCCAAACAAAAACATATTTCACCCTTAGTGTAGGAGTAGGTTAATAGTTTGTATGCATCTTATAATTCAATGGTTTATCTAGGGGGACATCTTTAGTAAACCATAATTTTTTTTTCAAGAATCATGTTTTATATAATTTCATCTTGTTTTTGTACAATGATGTTCATATCAACTTAAAAGAGGTTTTTATGTGCAATAGGTTAGTCTTAGGTCTAGTGACAATCTTTGGGGCCAAAGCCTGCATACACTATAACTTTTTTAGTTTGTCTATTTTTAGGTATGATTAATCATGTTAAGGATACCTCTAAAAACACTCTCCCGAGTCTAGTTGAGCCCAAAGTCAAGGAGAGAATATCCACTCTTATTAATTGGCCCTTAATCATTCACATTTTGGTGATAAGTTAATAATTCCACTTCAAGATGATATTTCCTTGTGATTGAAGTAGATTGGTTCCTATGAGAGTATGAGCAATGATTTCAGGACCCAAAAGGATAAATATAAAAATTGGGTACTACACAAGGGATAACATCGAAAACATAAAAAATATAAGGCATAAAAAATTGGGGAGTGGATTGAGGAGTGAAAATTGAACAAAAAACCTGGTTGGGATATGTGACGACACACCATTTAAGAAAATTTAATAACTAACCCCTAGATCATTTCCTTGAAGTACCTCTAAACCATAAGGATTATTAATCAATAAATTGTGAAGAGCATCTATTGAATGTGTGGGATTGGATGAAGTAGTTAAATTTGCAAGCTTAAAAGATCATAATTATGCAATGATAATAAAATCATACCTATCAATTTGGTCCAAGTGTGCCTTATGATAATCCGTATTATGTCAAGAATATTATGAATCAATTTTTTAAACATTCCATTTTCATCTGAAGTCTTGTCTATTGTAGAATTCAAGTTAATAATTATTTTCAAAGAGAGATGGGGATGATTATAAGACTCTTGCATAAACACAAGACACAACCCTTAGGGATAAAATATATTAAATAAGTGTAAGATCTAATATGAAACTTAGAAAATTAGAAAAAAAAAACCTAAAGGCCAAGACTTAAGGGGTGTAGGGTCACTCAAGTTCACCAAAATGAAAGTGGATAAACACACCTTTCAATTTAGATAGGCATAAAAATGAAAACAAGTGAGCCTAAATAAAAGATACAAGATGATAACAACACTAATTACACTTTTAAAAACAACTAGAAAAGGTTCAAGGACTTAGAGCTTCAAAATAAATGTGAAGGTACTTTGTTGTGAATTATTCAACATGATCAACAAGTCTACTCAAGAATCAAATTTGTGAAAGGAAATATTTAAAGATGGAGAAATGTTATATTTTTTTCTTCAGGTCAAGTATGTGAGTTTGCAAAACTAATTTCCCTACGCGTGGAAATGAACTTGGTTCACACATTTGATTTATGTTTGTGGAAATCATCTGCACACTTCTTAACAATTAAAATATATTCACCTTCCTTTATGGAACTCATTTTTTCAAATTAGACAAAGTGTAGGAACACTTTTGGGAAGTTTTGCTAAAGAGAATCTTCTCCTTATGTCCAAAACCTTTATCGAAATTAATGGTTTGGTACAAAGATCAAATACACAAGCAATTGTGTATTATTCCCTAAATTGTTCACAAAATGCACATTTGGATGTAAGATAATGATTCAACACTCTTTTAGAATCTTGCTTCTAGATGTGTTATATGTCTTGGATTAATCACATGCATACAATTGAATTATGGCCTTTTTTATACAACACCTTAGCACATAAATTAAGACATTGAATATTCAAGTTGATAAATAATGACTAGTTACGAAGTAGTACTCTTGAGATTAGATTTCAATTTGAGTTTAAAAATTAGGGGGTTATTTCTATGTCATGAAAATGAACAATTCATTTATCTTCCCATGAATTTGATTTAAAATAAAGAATGAATAGATTATACATCAAGACTATACCTAAGGACATGTGCATATATGATTATGTTAGGTTCAAGTTAGTTGCTAAATTTTATACAAAAAACATGTCACTTGGAACAACCTAGTCAAAATGAGTCTAGAATGAAGGGGAAAAGCATAGGGAATGCACCTTTTACCATTACAAACTTACAAACATGCTCCACACTCAAACATGATGTTATATGTAACAATTACAAATTTGACCTTTTATTTGGCTTAAATGATATGACAAAGACAATATTCTATTAAGTTGCTCCATATTTAACACCTAAACTCAGCCACATCAATTATATTTTTACCTAAATATATGGTTTTCCTATAACTTAAGACCAATTTTTGGTTCTCACATAGCTTAAAACTACTATACATATTATTTGGGCTATGATTCATTCACATAATTTTTATGAAGAAGGTACAAATTTTTATTTAATTAAAATATATCTATGACATAGTTAAATTACATTTTGTAACCCTGTAATAAGGTTGGAAGTGAAATATCTACTAGCACTCCCCCTAAATTAAGATCTATGTTTGGTTCTCACATACCTTAAAAAATATGTACATATTATTCCTGCAATGTTTCATTCACATAATTTTCATTACAAAGGTAGAAAAATATATTTAATTAACATACCTATGACATAGTTAAATTATATTTTGTAATGTTATAATAAGGAACTTGAGAGCAAAATATATACTAAAATTCCCACTATAGTTTTTAAATTATTTTACCATGACTATGAGTCAACTAGATAAACACTTGGTTCACATGGAGCCCATCACATCAAATATGCTCCTAAATCAGTTACACTAATTTAACAACTCTTATTTAACTTCTCTATATATATTTTTAAATTGTTGACTTTAATTTACTTAAAATATTAAATTGATGACATTAATTTATTAACATTCTTGAATTGACAACCATATTAATGTGAGTCAAAAGGTGGAAATTAGCTTTATAAAAGTAACACATGATAACATAACTTTCACATGGCAGACAAACTTAAATATATTTTCCACTCAAGTATATAGTAATTGGTGATATTAATCTAAGAGTTGTATTTGCATACAACTTACTCACATTTGATAGCCATGTTAATGTAAAGCACCAATAGGTGAGATTTGTTTCTATTAATTCCCACATAATAATGTAAGTTCATTGTGCAAGTCAAACTTAAAGATCACTTTTACTGAAATAATTGGTAATTGATAATATTAATTGAAGAGTTAATAGCTCCAATAATGTGAGTTATAAGTAGGTGTAACTTATTTCAACATAAATCATGTTTAAATAATGCAACATGCACTAGATTTTATATCCAATTTAATTTGAACCATAAGTAGATGCAACTTATTTCTATGTAAGCCACACTTAAATAATGCAACTTTTATATGTGAATCAAACTTATATATAACTTCTATAAACTAAAATATAACTTCTACTTAAATCAATGATAATTAATAATGTTCATACAAGATCCAGATCCAAAAATAAGTAATACCTATTGTGCAATTGCTATGCTAATATGAAGCAAAAGTATGCAACTTATTTCTATATGAATCACATGTGAATAATAACCTTTGAGGTGCAAGCAAAACCTAAATGTAACTTCCACTCAAAACAAGAATCACATCTAATACAACTTGTACTCATGAGCTATAATAGTGTTGATGCAAGAGCTACCTCTAACATAGCTTAATGCAATAGCCACATCTAATATAGCTTACAATTACAATCTATGTTATTGTTGATCCGAGAGCTACACCCAATATAACTTACACTTAAATGGTGCTATAAGAGTCATTCAACATACTTACACTTGTGAACTATAATAATGTTTATCCAAAAATAGCATCCAATATAATTTACATTCACTAGTAGATATAACTTGCTTTTATTTTCTTATAAGCTTGTAAAAAATCTAAAAATGACTTTACTATAAGGTTCTCCTCTTATGTGGCTTGAATAAGAATTCTCAATTATGGCCCTATGATTTGCCTTATAACCCTTTGACCTTATTTACTTGCAATTTGTTCTATGCCCTATTCTATGCCCCATGTTTTAGTTGCATCATTGTTACCTTGATCAAATAATTTTTCCTAGAGTAATTCAATGAGATCTAGCAACATGACTACTTTCTTCCATGTGAATTTTCCTTCTATTATGCCTTGTTGAACTCATGGTTTGGATAGATTATGGAAAGATTCAAAATATTTACCTTTACCTTTTGTTTTGTTGTGTTAACAAGGCTTTAACTATGTGTATGCAAATCTATTGACCCAATAGGTGTGATGCACTATGGTTGTTAATCATAATTGATCTAAGGGCATGTTTTAGTTCATCCATTAACAATATAATGCAGCGATTTCAAGCCATGACAATTGTCTATTAAATCTAATTGACAAAATGTACATATCAAAATAGAATGACCATCAAACAATGCAATTTTTTTTCGTAATCATAAAATATGATGTGCCAACTTAATCCATGGTCTGTACAAGTTTTGCAATGACTATGATGGCCATTAGAGAACTTATGTTACTAGTCAATCAAACATAAAAGAGCCCACTAAGTTTAATCCAAGTCATTGCCTTGTATGTGGAGGAGCTTTTGAGCCATCAATATAATTAGGCAAAAGGGCAAGAAATAAAGTACTAAGTAGAGGGCCCACCATGGATTAACTTCCATCATTGATCTGTTCTATATTAAGGCTCCTGCTATATTCTAGGCATGACAAAGATGTCAGTAGGCCTGCTTATCAGTCGAAAGCAAGAATATGGAGGGCCCAGTGTTTACAATCTAGCTTCCCCGCTAGCAGGCCTGGAATTTGACGCCACCCCTGCCTGTCATATGAACAATTTGTGACGGTTTGTTTATTTAAATGCTTGTCACTTTACGTTTTATGAAAAAAATTAACTGTCAAAAAACATTTAATTTATATTTTTTTTTATATAAAATCTTTAATATTAAAATATTATTGATTTTATTAATCATACATATTAAATATGATTTTTTTTTATAAATTTCTATTTTTAATAACACAAGTAATTTGATTTTTTTAAATATTATGTATCATATAAATTAATTAAGTATTTTTTATAGGAATCATACTTCTTAAAAATACCAAATAAACAATAAAAAAATAATAATTTGATACAAACCTTTATTATATAATTTGCATATATTTAAACACAAAAAAAAACTTTTGGAAAGAAAGGAACAATTTTCTTTTATTATTTTTAAATTGAGATGCAAAAATTAATGATGCATTACATAGAAAATAAACAAAAATAAATGTTATCAAAGGTCAAGAACTCTTCTTGACTTTGTATTCTTCCATATTTGATATACTTTATTCCAATTTACATCATTTTCTTGAGGTCCATTTAAAACACTCTCATTAATGCATCCAATGTATCCAAACCCAACTTTGACTTTCTAACATCTTTGATGATGTTTTGTTTTGAAAATCCTCTTTCACAATCAACAGTACTTGCAGGAATAGTAAGCACAACTTGCCATAACTTCATCATATGAGGATAGCTTTTATGCCAATATTCTGTGTTACAAAAGACTCTCCATGCATCTTTCATTTTGAAACCCTCACAACTCAAATGCAGTGAATCAACAAAAGAGTTTAACTCCCTTTTACAACCGGTAACATCAAATATGGATACAAATTCATTTACATTAAAAATTAAAAATAGTTTAATCCTTATTCAACTCATTATCTAAAATTTCAACATGCTCATCAATAAAACATAGCTATTGTATTATCTTGAAAAAAATCAAAGCCGATGAATCGCTTGTAAAAAAACAATTCTTTAAGGAAGTTGTTGTATTATCTTGAAAAAAATCAAAGCTGGTGAATCACCTGTAAAAAAAATTCTTTAAGGAATCTGTTGTATTATCTTGAAAAAATCAAAGTTGTTGAAAAAAATCAAAGCTGGTGAATCGCTTATAAAAAAAATTCTTTTAGGAATCAAAGCCTGTGAATCATCTGTAAAAAAAATGCTTAATCCTTAAATGTTGTATTATGTTGAAAAAAATCAAAGCTGAGAATAATTATTTGTAAAAGGAAAATAAAATTTCAACATGCTTATTGCTCACCAATAAGTTTGATGCTATATTATCTTGAAAAAATTCAAAGTTGGGAATCACTGCAAACAAAATGCTGCTGAAAAAACAAGTTACAATGCTATAAAATAAATGCTTTCAACAGTGAAAATTTGTGTTATGTAATTATTCATAAGGATATCCTATATATATTAAAAAAATTGTAAAATTAGAAAATATTGATAATTAGAAATAAATCTAAAAATCTTAAATTTAATGTTAAAGTTTCTAAATTATACAGAAAATAAATCTTGTTAAAATATTCAAAAAGTTAAAAATCAATTATATTATATTATGAAAAGATTTTGAATTAATATAATTTTTATAATAAATGTTATAAATCATCTATATTAATAAAAAGCAATGATAACTATTAGTAAAAATGTCAAAATCTTTAAAAAATTAGAAAAAACTATATTTAACCTTGAAAATATTCTATTTTCAACAGATTTTGAATTAATAAATATATTTATAATAGATTATATATATTAATATAAAATGAAATTAGAAATAATTATTCCAAATCTAAACTAATTTATACTTTTATTATAAAAATTATTTTATTATATTATATATATATATATTTTATTCATATATATATATATACAATAAATTTTTACAGTTTAATAATAATTTTAAGTGTCAATTTTACGGTTATATAAAAATATAGCAAGTCAAATGATACGGTCTAATAAAATTTTAAGTTGTAATATACGGTCCAAAATGCAAAAAACGGTCAAATAGACCATCAAATTCTAGGCCTGCCCGCCAGGATTCTTTGAACAATTCTGAATTCCATGGATCGTTGATTTTTCTATAGGTCATATGCGGGTGATAAGTCATTCTTTAGTATCTCCAGAGGGCGTGTATTGCAGAAAAAAGTGAAGTGCGCGAAGGAGGCGCGTCGGCTTTTAATCATTTCATGTGGCATGATCTTGCTGAGTTATAAAGGAAAATGCTCAGACAAGTGCTAGACAAACCCTTAGTAGCCCTTGGTTTGTTGCAGGGTTAGCTACCAAAGCAACCATGTAAACCATAGAGAATATTTTAGTCTCAAAGAGAACATTAATTGGGGGGTGGGGGATCAAAGGAATTAAAGAAAAATGAGAGAGGATATTTCAGTCTCAAAGAGTGCATTAATTGGGGGATCAAAGGAATCCATTTGTAGTAATATGGATTGCTTGGGGAGTGCGTCTAAAAGCACATTACAATATTTTTACTTGACAAAGTATTTATCAAAAGTAAGATTCATCTATTAATCAACAAATTTAGAGATAGGGTGGGAAGGAGAGTCGTGGAGGTAGTTTGAATTCTAGTGAAGTTGTAGATGACGATTTAGATTGTGGGTCGCAGCAGACGATGACGTTGTTTGCAAACAATTGGGGATTTGGCTGCCTCGTTCTGCAACAGTGGAGCCGAGCTTCACTTTCTCCTGGAACTTCATTTGCCTCATGAAGGTGTCTACTCTTGTGGATTGGCCGAAGTTTTCCTAGCTTCTAGTTTTGGTGTGGGGTCCACCTGTTTTTTGTGGCTTTTGTGGCCCTTTGGCCTCCCTTAGATGCCTTTTGGGGGCTACATGGTGGGAAGTTTTGAGCTTTCTTTGCTGTTGTGGTTTTGTGTTCTACCTCTGTTGCATGGTGGGTTTCTTTCTTCTTTTGTCCCCTTTGTTTCAGGTTGCTACTTCTCTGTTGTTGTTGCAGGCTTTGGACTGGGCGGGATGGGTGTTGTTTTGTGCTTGGTTGCTTTGGCTTTATCGATTTCTAGCTCTTTATTTTGCATTGGCCTCCCCTATTTGTCTCTTCTTTTTCCTTTGGGGTATGTTGGTTTGTTCTAGGTTGGGGAGTTGTTTTTGGGTCCTTTGGTTTTTCTTTGCCTGGGTCTCTTCCTGGCTATTGTGTTTTCCTCGCTTGTGGTTGCCTTGGCCTTGCTCTTTCTCGGAGTTGGAAGGTTGAGCCCCTTTTTAGATCTACAACCCCTCTTTCATACTATCCAAATCTTGGTTGAGGGCATTGGTGAAGTGGTGGTTTGTGGATGGTTGGGGTTCTATGTTTCTCTGCTTGAGTGGGGCTTTCTAGGATTCCACTTCCTTGCTTTGGTGCAACTTTCTTTTGTTGTCTTGCTGGGGTTTGGCTTGTGGTACCTTGTTTTTGTTGCTCTTGTTAAGCCCCCATTGTTGTTTGGGTTGTCACCTGTATTTGTGTCTTGGTTTGTGTTATTTTCTAGCCAGTTCGTTGCTCTGTTTAAGTTTATTTTGTGTAAGATTTGGATAGAGAAGTTGCTTCTTGGGTCTATTATCTCCTTGGAGGTTGCTTTTGCTCCTGTAATGACCTTATTTTTTTTGGAGCTTCTCTAATGGTTCTTTTTTATGGCTCGAGGAAGTATGTTTTCTTGAATTTTGGATGAGGTGCTTTCATTTGCTTCCTTCTTGTACCAGTTGCTCGGGCTACCAAGGGGTGAGGTGATAACTTTTTCTACAGGTGTGTCAACTTCCTGTTGGTTTCTATGGTTGAGGTCTCCTATGGAGGTGGAGACTGCTCCTTTAGAGGTGGAGCCCTCTCCTTTTGAAGCAAAGTTGGTTGTTGTAGTCGTGGTAGGAAGCTCCCTTTCCTTCTGTTGGCTCCTTTTGAGGTGGTGGTCATATGTGAAGGAGTTTGGTGGCACTTGTGGCATTGGTTCTCACTTCATCCTCTCTTTTAGAGGGGAGCTCGCTCCTATTAAGGAGGATTCTTAGTTGGTGTTCCAGATGGGGTGGTGCTTTTGGAGGTATTTGGTTCCTTAGTGTCTTGCTAGGCTCTTTCATTCCCCTATTGTGGAAGGGAGTTTTGTTGCGCTAGAACTACTTATTATTAGGGGTTGGTGTTTTAAAAGTGTTCTTGTTTGGGTACCACTTTCTAGTTTTATGGTCTTGTATAGAGGGGGAGTGGCAAGCTAGTTGATGGGGGCTCTCTACTCCATCAATGCTATTGTTGTTTTTGGCTCAAAATTGGTTTCTCTGAGTAAAAATCTTGATGTTGGTTGGTTTTTTCGAGGAGTATTGATGGGCTTAGTTGTTTTATGGTGGTTTGGGTTTCAAGATTTGCTAAACCTTGCTTGTGTGGGTTTGAAGTATGGTTTGTCTTTCCCACCATTGGGGTGGTTGCTGTTACAGGCTACTATTTTGGCAGCTGGGAGGGTGGCCTATTATGCTAGCTGAGAAGCCTGTTTTGAAGGTTATTCAGGTTTCTAATCCCATTTGGCCTGTTTTGTTGTCTGAGAGGCCTATTTTGATGGATGATTGGGTTTCAGACCCATTTATTCTTGCTTGTGAAGGTTTGAGGTCTATATAATTTTTCCACCCTTGGGGTGGCTAATGTTGCTTCTTGTTGTTTAGCAACTTTGTATGTGGCCTATTGGCCTATTCTGCTAGCGTTGTTGCATGTTCTACTTTTGTTGTTTTGCTCGCTACGAGAGTTGTTTCTGTTGTCTTGTCTTGTAGCTATTCCTTGTATTGTTGTGCTTATTGCTAAATCTTTCATGATGTAAAAGGGATCAAGGCCCTTTCAAAATCACCTGCTTACTTAATCAAAAACAAATTTAGAGATAAAAATTTAACATATTAACCAATAAATATAAATATCAATTTTGTGTTCAAGTTTTTGTTATTTTATCAAATAAACTGAGTTAAGTTGATGTTTTCACATTTATAAATAAACTTGTTTGCCCATTCCATTATAGTAATCAAATTGATTCAACTATTGAGATGATGAGGTTGGAGTTGCAAGCAAACATTCAAATGAATCTCATTATGCTCCTCACTAATCAATATTTTATATGAAGTTCTCCACAAATCCCCTTCCTTATTATAGTTGTGAAAGTCAGCCATGAAGCTCATTCCAAAAATTCAACTCCTCAATATATCATGGAGCATGAAAGGGGCTAAATTAAATTGGAAAAATGTGTATATAAATGTTTAGTAGATAAGGTGAATGTGTAGTAGTATGTGAACTAAAGGATAAGAATGTGGTAATATATAAATGCACAAATATAAGTGTGGTTAGCATAAAAACAAAATTAAATAGAAAATGGCATGGTATATGAATTTTCCATTGTGTGTGTATGTGTGGAAATTATAAAAGCCCTGATAATTTACCATTACAATTTCATCCTATTTGACAAACTATAATCTACTTTTTACCTCAACCATTCAAAAACATTTGATCACAAAGTATTCAAATTTTAGTACATCTTTATCTCAATTATTGCTATAATCTCCAAAAAAGTGGGGTTATCACTTATTTTAAAATTTCCCAAAGAACCATTCATTTTACTCATTTTTCTAACTAATTTACTATTGCATATTTATTATTTAATCATTTATCAATAATATTAACTAATTTACTATTCATGTAAAATCCATCTTTAATATCTAGAAGTTAACTTAATCTCACTTCAAAATATTAATCATATTTATATGCTATTGTATATTTACAAAGATTCAATAAATCCTAGCTCCCAAGATTCACAAGTTGACTTAATTTCACTTCAAAACATTGATCATATTTATATATTGTTACACATTTACAAAGATACAATAAATATTATCTCTCAAGACTCTCTTACATGTCATTGTGGTTTATCTTACTACTTGAATATAGTACATATAAAGCTTGGTCAATGCATGTTTTTCTTGAGAACATTCAGCCATATAGATCGTATAAAGACCATATTAAATATTTTAGGTCTCTGATCAAATATGAATATTAAAATATAATTAATACAAAAAATTTAATGATTTTTTTATGATAATATTTAAAAAAATCATATATTAATATATACACAAATAAATTTGATTTATATTCATTTTAATATATACAATTAAAAAATATTCATATTAAATGAAATAAAACATTTTTTAATAAAATAGAATTTCAAAAAATAATTAATACATAACTTAGTAACTAGGGCGGTAGGCCTAACTCGATTGGCTAACGCATCTTGTTGTAGGCAAGAGGTCATGAGGTCTAGACTCCCCACTGTCCTTGAGGTATTAGAGGCTGTGTCGCACCAGCGTCATCGACCATGTGAAAAAAGTTTACCAAGTGCACTGTAGTTTATAGGGGAGCAACTACTCAATTCCAATTCTTGCACTTAAAAAAATATATTGTTTAATAAATAAAAATACATCTAACAAATTTTTACAATTTCTTATAAAAATATTGATATATCCATTAAACCTTTAATCCAATTGCTAATATATAATTTTTTTAATGAGTTAACCCCCTTCACTAGCAATGACATAATTATTTCTTCCTACAAAATAATCATTTTTTTTAAAGAACTTTTAACTTTTATTACAAAGTTAAATAAAATTCACTTTCCTTAGAACATTTTAGTGGGGCATTAACTCCCTACCACATAGAAGAGGTGTGAATGGGGACTCGGAAAAGAATATTATCCTTTTATAGTGCACTTTTTGTCTTTTGTCTTTTGGCTCTTAAATTAAATAAAGCAACTAATATTTGCTACCATAATAACCTTGGAAGCTCTACAACTGTCCAAAACTTTTTCCTTGCCCCACATTCTAAAAGCATACCTAAGATCTTGCCTAAGGTAGCATTTTCTTTGAAACGATCTTTGCCTTAAGATTATATTAAACTAAATAAAATATATTTAATTATTATTTTTAAAATAATTATATTGAGAGGTGTAATTTATAGTGAGAGTAAAAGGTGGAGTGTAATGGCGTGATAATATTGACGAAAATTATTAAAATTTTGAAAATTAAAATAAATAAAATGAAGTGGTGGATAATATTTTTAATTAATAAGAGTCATCTAGTATGTGTATAAAAGATAACATTAAACATATTAAAAAAAATGGTTGTAAGAAGTTGCACCCCAAAGTCTCAATATGACAAACTTAAATTATTTAAAGGCATCACAAAGCTAATATGTGGTAAGAGTTATACCATTATAGGGTGGATGTCATCCGATTTACCCAATACATCAATGAGGTTTGAGTCATCAAGAACAAGCCTTTAGCCAATTATCATACCATCTATATTTTCTTCCTTGGTAGGATGACTGTAATAAGCAAGCAAGATAACCAAATCAAGTTGAGTGAATTTTTCAAAATCTAGCCAACCATGTGCCCCTAATCATGTGGTTAAGAGGAGGCTAAAGATGGGTAAGAGGGTTGAGACCAACCACAAGCATATCTATCCTTGGTTCTTCTTTAAGGGGGTTGGAAACCATGTGTATGAGAATCATGACCTCCTTGAGTATTTTGACTACATCCATGTTGATGTCCATAAGGTGGAGAGTGAACCTTGCTAGAGGTTGGAATCAATCATACCCCAGAAACCATACATGGGTTGTTATCCCAATAATCTTAAAACACCTAAAGATGTATCACTTCAAGTGCAATTTTTTTAGCTTGCAATTGAATCTACGTAAGAATGTTGGAATAAATCACAGCTTTAGTATAAAGAAAGAAATGAATATCAACAAGTAAAAAAATTAGAGTTTCTCTCTTTCCAAATGCTAAAAAAAAATTCACCCTAAAACATGCCAAATCTAAGTGAATTTAGTAATAATTGGGCCAATATCCCAATAAAACCACATGCCATGAGAAAGGCCTAAGTCTAAAAGGTTTGGAAAATCATGAATCTAATCCCAAGATTCATGAGCTTTGGGACAAGTCCACAAAAGGTTCTTTGGAGTCTCTTATTATCCATAGAACAAGTAATGAGGATTACCAACCCCCATATGATTTAATTGAGTATCGATGGGAAGACCCTAATAAGTAATGTATAAGGAAAAATGGCAAGATTTTTCTCAAGAATAGCTAACCAAATAATCTAAGTTTTACATTGCCAAGAGCCTAACAAAGATTAGAGAAGTCATCTATGATTGAATTTGGACATAATGTGAATATGCAAATATAACTAGGAACATCCCTTGCAAGGTCTATAGTTATGAATTGGTGTATAAGGGTAGTATTTATAATCCTTCCACCAAGGTTTGATATATTGAACCTGTTGACACCCCAATTTCGACATCATAACACTAATTGATTAAAATTATAAATTTTAATTAATTATCCCAATGACCTTAATTAATTAAATATTTTATATTTTATTATTTAATTAATTATTCTATGTTCTTCTTATAATTAATTAAATATCCTATTATTTAATTAATTATATCACTCTATATCCTAAGGCTCTTCCCATTTAATTAAATATTGAACAATTTAACTAATCACACCTTTATCCTTATTCCTCTAAAATCCCCTAATCTTGCTTAAGTTAATTGATCTTTGATTAATTAACCTTATCCATTCCCTAAACATCATTAACCCATCCTCCAAAATTTAACTCTAGTCAAGTTAATAAACCCTTGGTTTATTAACTCAACTCATCCTCATTAGATCAATTAATTCCTAATTAATTGATCTAACTCTCATCCCTAATCCTCAGTAGTATTATTTCCTAATTTTAAATTCCTACACCTCCCCTAAACTTTCCACCAAGTGACAAGTGTCCTAAGCCTACTACCTCACCTCCTCTCACACATGTATGAGATCCAACCTGCCACCACTATATTCTTACACAAACCCACTTTCTTACACATTGTCTTCCCAAGGTGTGCTCACACATGTGTGAGCAAACCTCTTCCTCACCTTCTCTCCCCCTTGTGACACATGTAACAATGCTAGTGCCTCTCCCCACCACTCAATCCTAGCCATTGATCAAGTCAATGTATCCAAGTTCCTCTCATCTCATTTCTATAAATGGGAGTCTCCTCTCCCATTTTTTACATCTTGAGTTGACCTTAGCCATATTATGTTGGAATAGTGAGTGAGCAATCCATATAGTTATCATTTGAGATAAAATCTACTAAGAGTTGGGTGCATCTTGGTGAGCTCTATTCATGGAGAGGTTGTGAAGGTATAGCTTTTCTTTATGCTTACATTTCATTGTGATTTGCTTGCATATTCCATTTTACCTCTCATGTTTTGGTACACCTGATGGGACTTACGTCCCTTACAATTTCTTTTAGTTTTTGTGAGTTTTGATGTTGCAGGTTCCATCCTCTATAAAATCGCGCTTACATGCCAAATCGTTGTGCTTTTGTCATGACTTGAGGTGCTTGTGTTCAATCATCTAGCACATGCATTCAATTCTTTGGTTCCTATGTTGGTTTCTATGGTGCTTATGTTTATACTTGCATAACCTACGACCCTAAAAGTCACACTTCCATTTGGTCGTAGTTGTTTTAAATTTTTGCTAACAGTTTTTGTCTTGCATGGTTATTTCTTCTATTGATAGCATAGTCAAGGTTAGCACTTAGGTTTTAACCTCATTATAACTTATCTTTTCAAGTATTCTTTTACTTTGTTTACAACGAATTTCACATATTAAAAAGTTAAAAAAAATTACAAATACACAAAAATAACAAAAAAAATTATAGTTTAATAAGATCCCTAGTTGCACTACACACTTTCATTTTTGGGTTTAAATTTTACCCTTAAGGTTAAACAAACTCACATTTGCATTCACAAAGTTCTGATTCATGGTGAAAAAAGGTTTTGAATGGATTCAAAACCATTAACAACAAGTTTTGAATGAACCCGAAACCATTAACAAATAGGCTTTGACGGGGACCCGAAACCCACACAAAGAGAAGAAGCTGCAAAAGAGTACAACATAGACAACTAGCAGTAACCCAAAAGCAGATTAAAAACAATTAGCATGAAGGCTTAAATCTGCAACAAAAGAAAGGTTTTAAGGGGAACCTTGAACCCATAGTAACCAAGAATTACAAAGGAACTAAATCCAAGAACTTAAAACGGTTAGGCAACCATCAGTCTATATCAGCTAGATTGTAACACACCACTTACCAGCACCAACCAGCATTGAACAATTAGGGACATCCAAGAAATCATCAAATAAACCCAACCAAATAGCAGCACAACGCTTGACAACACCATCCATAAAAACCAAACTCCCCACCTCAATAGGAGAGTTAAGAGTAAGAGAAAAAGGTTGAGGAATTTCAACATAGGCACCACACCAGTTAACCTGCAACACCAACCTGACCTCCACCTCAATAGGAAGGGGCTCCCCTCTATAGGAGAGGAAGAAGTGAAGCCCAAAACCACAAAAAATAGGCCAACCCACCCAAACAACAGTCCACCTCTTCACCTCAATAAAAGAGGGCTTCACCTCCAAAGAAGCAGTCTCCACCTCCAAAGAAGATCATAGCTGAAAGAACTGACAGGAAGCAACCAAATCCATAGTAGAGAGCACCAAAACCTCCTTTGGCAAAGAGGAAGAATGGAGTAGAGACGAAAAAATAAAGTACTCCTTAAGCAACATGATCCCATCCTGGATCACAGACAAGAAGACCCCAAATTCCAACAAAAAAAATCCACCCAAACCAGAACAACCTAAGAAAAAACAACCCAACTGAGCCACAACCACACAAGAGAACACTCAACGCTCAAATCCAACAAAACCCTATCCTACAAAAAGGGCAAGAAGACCCTAGCAGGGAGGAACAAAGAAACTAGAAAACAACATTGGCAACCCAAGAGAACCTTGGCCCTCACCAAGACCAACAACCACTTTAGCCAACCAAGAAACAAAAAAAATAGAAAGACAAATGGGCCCAAAAAAAGAAGGAAAAGGTAAGGAAATCCAACAAGCAGAGAGAGTAGAATTCCTGCAAGATAGTGAAAAACAACCTCCAACCCTACCTGCCAGTTAGGGTCTGAAACATGTTAAAAACAAACTACAAACAACTCCACCTAAGGAAAACCAACCACCTCCACCCCAAGCAATGAAAGTAGCCCCACAAAATTAGAAACTTGCACCAAAGAAGAGAGCAAGGGTCTAAAAAGAGGAAGGGAGAGGCAAGGCAAACCTCTAAATAGAGAGAGTGGAGAGTCGACAAGACGATGAATAATAACCTCCAACCCTACACGTCGATTAGGGTCTAAAACATGCCAGGAAATTTCCACAAACCACTCCACTGGAGGCAAACCAACAATCCCAACCCCAAATAACAAAAAAACCCTCAAAGAGGCAAGAGAACCCCAAAAAACCTAGAGAGAGGTAGGAAAGCCAGTAGAAGGTGAAAGAGAAGAGGAGGCACCACAAGAAAAAAACCACTTATATCACTACTTTCCAGTCAGGGTCTGAGATAAGGCCACCAAAATCCACCAACAAGCCCCCAACAAGAGCACCCAACACCACACTTGGCACCACACAAGTAGAGACATGAGACCCTTGCACTAAGCACATTCTCCACCCAACAAGAAACCTAACCCACTTGGGAGAACGCATGCTAGGCCAAAGCTAATGCCATAAGGAAGGCCATCAATAAACATATTCCACAAGCAATGACATTGAAAACAAGAGAGACACCATTCAGAAAAGTGCCCAACGATGACTATCTCCATAACCTCATCGTTCAGAATAGAGGAACAACTCAGAAGGACACCCTCTTTCAATTGGAGACAGCACAAGGTGCCATGAAAACCCACTAAAGTCATCCCTTCGCATAAAAGCTTTTGAAAAACACCAATCGCCACAGAGAGATCACCCACAAACACATCTGAAGTGCACGGCAAAAGATGCCCAGGCAGAACACATCGACCATCTGCCTCATCATCGTCCTTTCCATCCTTTGCGCCCTCAGAGGATTCAAAAATGCAACTCCCGCCCAACCTGCTCTGCCCTCCGTTTGATGCCTCCAACCAATATTAAAATGATTACTTTAGTCCCA
>VDFB02377521.1:0-17738 GCA_007258455.2 Sequoia sempervirens
GTCACTTGCACATGTGACACCAATCCACTATGGAATAGGTAACTTGTTTTTGTTTTCATAATGATTTTGGTTTTCTCTTGTCATGTATTGCATTTGGAAGCATCTACAAGGTATTTCATAGGGTTGTTCTTGAGAAATTTGTAGGTTACTAACCTTATGTGAAGTTTAGTTTCTACAGATTTCAAAAGTATGCCTACATTTGGCGCTAGAAGGAGGGCATTAGTTGATGTCTTTGTTTGATTTTCCTTTTACATAAGGAATTTGTTGGTTTATATCTATATTTTGATGCATGGGTGATTCCACTATATGTTCCTATAATCCACATTTGTGTAAGCAATGTTCATTTAGATTTTATCTTATACTGCTCAAATTTCAACTGCCTCATTATTAATGATTGAGATTTATTTTGCATTGAAATATATGCAAGATAGCTAAATTGATTTTACAGACTGTTGCAACTGATGGTTGGTGAGGGATGGAAAACTAAAAGATTGTTTGATGCTTGATCCAAAAAAATGATGACCACATTTGCTTTGGAAGCAAACCAATAGAAATCAATTTATGGAATTTTTGTTAAGAGTCTTCGTGAATACATGCATTCTCCTTTAATGGTTTATCATCACTTTTAGCTATTTTTATAAACATGTCAGGAATTCCTTTCTTTCAAAAAATTAAAATAAGAAGATAAACAAATGCTTTTACTTACCTGTCATTATTGGTATCACTTTTGGCCTTTTCTTAAATACCCTGCAAAAATCATGTTCCATATCAGTCAATCCATACTTTTTCCTTTCCTCTAAGTTCTGTTCGATTATGGCACCAACTTAGTCACTCATGTTATGTAACATTTTATTTGACTTAGTCACTGTGAAGGCACACACTACTAATGACCCATCTCCTTGACCATCTGTATTTCACACGTTCTCTTTCTCATATCTGTCTGGTTCAGGATTTACAGGCATTTTCCTTCTGTTTCTATGCATATAGGATCTAGATTTTTGGCTTATGCAGGTGCTGAGAGGCGACGCTAATGGTCTTTGTGGTTGTTTCTTGTTTTTCTATCAGATTTTTTTGTGAATCCTCTTGTACGAATATTACCATTAATGTTATGTGAGGAATTTATTGGTTTGTCGATTCTTATTGACCAACTGAATTGCTTTCACCAGCAAAGACCCGCCAATTCCATAAATTTGAAAAACTTCGAATGGTTAGGCGCTAGTTTTGATTGCGTAGGTATGGTGAACTTTGTTTTCATGCCATAAATATAGTCAATCGAAGATCTCCTACTGTGCATTTATTAGTGATTAGTATCTACTTGGAGGTTCCTAAAGCTTTTTCAATGAATCCATTTCGAATGTATCTTGCAATCATCATAGCCATAAGATTATGACTGTCAAATGATCTACCACATCCTCTTTGTGCTTTATTTCTATTCGATTGTCCAATGCATTTACTTAAAGATTGTCTTATCTGTTGTCTTCTCAGTATGTAGATTATACGCACAAGGTTAAAATTCTTACCTTATTTGATTGATGACCTAAGGCCAGTGAAAACAAAGATCCTCTGTGGTGTTACCTCTTTCTCCCACGCCCTTGCCGCTAGTTACTTCCCATCCTAAACTATAATCTATGTCCAACATGATTAGTTTGAAATTTGTTTTCGCCATAATTGTCTCAGCCAACTCATGCATTTAAAATCTTACCTACACATGATGATTCTTCTAAGACACTCTTTTAGAAGTAAATGCATCTTGTTGTCCTTGACAAGATTAGTATTTCCCTAAGGTGTTCCCACTCTTACTTACCTGACATAACATTCAAGGTAGACTTCTGCTCCAACTGTCCATTCATTATGCATCCGTAACAAAAAATTATATCAAGAAGAGAAAAAAAGGGGGGGGGGGTCCTAGCGTCTTCATAATCATTGCATTCTGTCTAAATTAGGGGGGTTGGTGCTGGCATTTATTTTCTTGGCTGTCATGATATTTCCTCATTAATAAAGGGATCGTGTTGTCATGACTTTTTATTCTCCCTGCATTTATGTCATCTCCTGCATGGTCTATTTGTAAGCTTTAAATCTGCCTTCACAATTTGAACCATCATTTTTCTTAAGGTGAGGACAATTGTTTATGCTAAGGTTGTAGGGAAAGTTTGTGATGGGATGTTGTGTGATAGAAGATCATTAAAATATCTCTTTTAGCACAAACTTGAAGGCACACAAAGTTTATCCAATTATGTCCAAGGGGAAGGATAACAAAAAAAAAGAATCTTGAGATTAATTGTGTTTTTATGAAACTTGTGCTTTGGGCATGGAAATTTTAAAAATCATTCCTTCATAGCTTTTAAATGTGGAAGTCTCAAAATCAAATTATTCTTTTACAAAAATGGGCACAAATAAGAACTTAGGAGCCTTGTCAATTTAATACTTTCTTTAAGAATTTTTTTTCTAATGATTGACATCTCTTATGTATATCACTTGTATCTAAATTTTTAAATCTTTTATAGGTACAACGAACAATGAAGGTACAAAAGTAAGCAAAGGTACAACTTGAAAACAAAGGAGGAACAAGGAAAAGCGAAGGAGGCTAACGAAGGAAAGTGAAGGTGAAGAAGAAAAACGAAAGGAGGAGGATATTTTGAAAAAATAAAAGTGTTTTTAAACACTTTAAGTGTTTGTTCAACAGTACTTCAAGATGTTGTTTATCTTTTCGTTTTAGTACACTAATTTTCGTTTGGATTTAAAAAGAACACTTGGTTTTTTGCAAAGGCTAAAACGAACTTTAGGATCACAAACTTACTAGATTTTTTTTGGGATTAACAAATTGAACAATCAAAACTCACACTTCATCTTGGTGCTTAAAACAAACTCACAATTGCTTTGGAAGGATAAAATGAATATGTGTTTTCTTTGTTTTGTAATTACTTGCTTAAACTAAAGTCATTGAAAAGGACGTATGTGCTCTCGTGCTTCCAAGCGATCTTGAGAATCAAAAGGCCTTTTTGGTGATTTTGGTGTAAGATAAAGTGATCACCTCCACACTTTGAGTTGGGCTTAAAATTGAACAACATATTGTGTGAGTGTGATTAAACATACGTCATGTGTTCTCCCTTTGTTTCTAAACAAAGGTTGATTGAACTATGAGTGTTTTCTTTCGCTATTGTCTATCTTAGAGGGCCTGCCTTGGGGAAAAAGTACTCACCCAAGGGAACGACTCAACTGGTAACACTCTAAAGCCAAGAGTATTTCCAGCCGGGATATAAATGTGGCTATTGGAAGAAACGCTAGTATCACGCGGTTGATTCCGACAAGATGGATCCGAAAGCGGACTCTTGCCGAATGAGTCAATCTCCACGAACGAAAAGTCCTTACTAGAACCCATGTGCTAGAATTTTCCAAAATCCTTAATCTATTTTGTTGTTGCAAGAACGGTCATTCTGAAGCCGCCCCACACTTTTACGGTCTTTAGTAGAAATGGAAAACATGCCATGGGAGTTTCATGGGTGTTGATGCTTGGCTGCCCCGTATAAGTGAGTGTCGTGGAGGGGAGCCTGTGGGGTCAAGCATCTAACCATTCGCTAAAGATAAGTGTAGCTGGACTTGTCCAAGTGGGGATTCAACAAATACTGTCTTACACATCCATAGGGTTTGTACTTGTTCTTGGTTCGAAAACACTTGCAAACAAAAACTTAACAATATCATTCAAATTTCAAACCCTTTTGGAGACAAATGCCATTGAATCAATCCATATTTTATTGCTTTCCCTTGGGATTCACATCCTTAGAGGTTTCTAAACATTGGATTATATTCAATTTTTCTCCTTAAGTAAACAATAGGAAACCCTTGCCTTAAGTTCATTAAATTTCCACATAACATATCTTGTGGAGTTTGAAGAAATTAAGACATTGGACATCTTAGTTTGAAAACTTAATCAAAGAAAGTGTTTTTGGTAAAATAAAGCCATTAAGCAAAGCTAAGAAAAATGTATATTCATGTGTGATTGGAGACTCACAAATCCCAAAGCAAAAATCATTGGAAATCTGAAAATGAATGTTTAAATGAAATCATTTCTTGGTTACAAAGGTCTTTAGGAAGCATTTGCATGCTCTTCAATACCTAGGTCTAGGAAAACAAAGTGTATTTTTAGGTTCACCTAAGGATCAAAACAAATCAAGCCTCTTTCATCTATCTTTCAAAACATCAAATCCATCTCACAAATCATCTTTTGGAAAATCTTGAAATTATCCTTGATGCTAGGCTTTGTGGAAAAATCAAAAATCATCCAAAACATTGAGACTATATCCTTGAAAACATTACCAAAATCACCTTTGGCTAGGAATGTGTAAATGCATCCTTTTGCATATCCTTAGTCAAAGTTATCCAAATCATCTTGTCTAACTTAGTGTGTGTGGATGAATCCTTCTTCATATACTTAGTGAAACTGTCATTTTATTTGGATAGGTGTGGGTAGATGCATCCTTCTCCTCACACATATCCAAAATCATCATCCTTTGAACAAAACTATCCCTTAGATCATTATCAAACATCTTAGGGTCCTTTTGTTCAAAATCCAAAACAAAATCAAAATCAAAGTCAAGGACAAAATCCCAAAACCGAAATCCAATCAAATCCAAGTCCTAAAGCCTAGTGTCTCATTCAAGATTTATCGAAAGCCAAAACATTCATATCATTCATCATCATATCATCACCTTTGATCCCCAAAAAGCATCCTAAAACTTTCACTTTGGGACATAGAATAGAGATTAATCCAAAGAACCAAGAGATTCATCTCCCATATTCTCGAAGATTGATCCCCATTTTATGGTTCTAACTAGATCTCAATACAAGAAGAGTATGGAAGCCAACAAAGAAACACCCGCTTTAAGCGATCTTAGCCAAACCAACATAGAAATGAATCCAGCAGAATCAAGCAATCCATTGACCCTCTCATCATCGCAAAATCCGCAAGGAGAAAACCAAGGAGAGGACCCTACTTTTGGAATGTCTCACGAGGAAATGACAGAAATGCTCCAAAATCCGGATAATCATCGAATCATCAACGTCATGATGAGACTCGACCCTTCATTATACATGCTTGAATTAGCAAAACAAGGGGCCAAGTTGCCTTTGTATTTTGATGTGAGTACCATAGTGGAGACATCATTTCCACCAATCTCATCCACCCCTATCACACCCATCATATCTCAACCACCTGTCATCGCATCCAACACAATTCCAAATCCGCCACCACTACTACCAAAACCAAACTTAGCGAGACAATATGACATTGCGCTAAACACTCACCAAGCCTACCAAAAGGCTATCTGACGATATCTAGCCACACAACAAGTAAGACAAGCTCAACAAGCCTCTCAAGCTGCCCAAGCCTCTCAAGACACCCAACAAACAACAATTGTTGAGAACAAGGATCAAGATCAATCCATCATTGAGCACCTTCAAGTTGTGTCTACTCCATCCAATGATCAAATGAACATATGTCAAGAGTCACTTCTCAATCATGATCAAAATCCACCAACAATACCCAACAATGATCCAATTCAAGAAATGTCAACATCATTTGACCCTATGGTTGAAGACATTAGAAATCTCTCTACCGCAATTGTTGAAAACAATGTTCAAGATCTATCCATCAATAAAGATATTTCCACTTCATCCAATGAGGCATCGACCAATGATCATGTTGAAAATGTATCTACACCACCTAATGAGGTAGAGGGCATATCTCAAGAATTTATTCTAAAGTATGATCAATGTCTTTCACCAAAGTATAGCAATGGTCCTTTCCAAGACATATTGACATCCTTCAACCTCATGATTGCCGATATTGAAGGAATCTTCAACTCGACACCTGATCCAAGTCCACTCAAAGATCACAAAGATATTAAGCCACTTTCCATGCATAATGAAGATATCCAAGAGTCATTTGTAAGCAGTCCATCCTTTGAAACTAACCTATGTCAAGAACTTGATCCAAAGCATGTCGAAAGCAACTTCGAAATCATTCAAGATCAAGAATTTGTATCTTCAAGATACTATAATGATCTAATGGACACTCTCCTATCTATGCAAGATGCACATACACCTCCATCTACCCATGAGATGCTTTCTACAGATGGACACGGAGATGATCTTCATCTAGAACAAGATTTTTTCACACAAAAAGAGCAGATTATTAACTCCTACAGTCAAACGGAGTTATCAACATTAGGATCAGATATATCCCAAACACAGATTGAGGAAATTATGAATAAAGATATCAAACATTATCCACTCAAGGAAGAAAATTAGACAGAACAGTATAATCTAGAGTTAGCAGAGCGGCAAATTGAAACAATGTCATCTATAGTGGTCATTTGTCAGAGCATGTTTATTGAACAAGATATCTCAAAACAAGCAGAATCAAGGAATGAAGGTGATAATATCACCATATTGGGGGCAACTTCATCTCAAGCAAATGTCAACATAGGGAGCATGAAGAATCCTTATGATGAAACCGATGTCAATACTACAACCAATCATGCCATGAATCTTCATCAACCCATTACCTCATCCATGAATTGGGACCAACGTCAAAAGAAAGATTGAATCAAAGCACAAGAGACGTTATCAAAGAAAAAGAAGCTAAGAAGCATAATGGACAAATAAAAAACATATGGATACCAAAGAATACAAAGAAAGATCATCCCTATCAAACTCCATTAGTCAAAGAAACTATGGGGCAATATAAAAATGGGAAAAGTATCCATCAAAGATGTCCACAAAAGCAAAAGCAGGATTTTCAAGCAATGTACAAGGTATATCAAGCAATTGGTCCTAATTCCATGCACACTTTTGTATCCACCCATCATTGCTCATCTTCCCAAGTTTGGAGAGTCAAAAGTTCCAAACTGTCAACCAATCCATCTCTTATCCCTAAACACACTCCATCCACGCCTCTGCGCATAATATCCAATTCTTACATTGACCGTGTATTGGGAAAAACCCTTCATCATAAGGATTTAGAAGGCAATCTATCACGATGTGCGCACAAAGACAAAGTCAACTCCGGTATCAACGAAGTAGATCAAGAATCCCAAAAGTTGCATTCAAGTGCACGTATCTTAGCAAAGCAGATCCTTCATGCAGGATATTGATGGCACATCATGACAGGGGAATCTACATCAGCAACACCTTGTGATTCAACATGAGCTTAAAATATTTTAGAAAAATACAAAAAATCAAAAATCATGAAAATCCAAAAAAATTAGAAAAATGATTGAAAACAGTAAAGAGAAAAAAATTGTCCTCTAGTGAAAACTGCATATGTGGTGCTTTGGGAAAGACCATGATGAAAACCTGGCAAATAGGCATCATGTGTAGAATTGAGCATCTATGTGCGCCAGTTTAGTTGAAAGCATCTCATCCAATCCGTAATAAATCGAGCATTCCATCCATCTTAGCCATAATAAATCCATTTCATCCATGAACCATATATCCAATCCATTTTCCATCCATCTGCATCCATCATCCAAGTCATCTTGATCTTGATGAAGTTTGGGGCACACTTTATGCTTGCTTATGGTAAACATCTTGACATGGGTCATTTTCATTGAGCTTATCCTATGCAGCATTATCTAAGACATGAAGCATTATCCAATGAGCTTTCGTTATCTGAACACCTTATCTTATCGCAAGATAATCCTTGGTATCCTTTGCATGCTTACCATATCCATCCATCCATAAACCTATCCAAGCATCCACACATCGCATTCTATACATTGCTAGACACTGGGGGCAGATATTTACATCTTGCTTCGAGAATAAATCTTGGTCTATAGCCTCCAACTTATGTGGTGATCAAAAAATTGGAAAACATGAAACCAAATTGGTCAAAACATTTGTGATCCAAAATTTGAGTCACTAGCCCATGGCATATTTTGACAAGAAGACATTCCCTATTAGTCTTCATCTTTCATCGAATATCAATCCAAACAATCACTATCAATTGCATCTAACACACCCTTCAAACATCACATCAAACCATTCAAACAAATTTTGTTCCAAATCAAGCTTCATCAAACATGATCAATCAAATCCAATCAAAAAATCATCATCTTAGGATATCATTGTGTTGCTTAACACTATCCTTGCATTGTTGTGCATCCTCAACAATGTTATCATCATCAATCCCATCAACATCCCAATCCTTGTGTTGCATAACACTATCATTGCATTGTTGTGTATCCTCAACAATGTTATTATCATCATCAATCAATCGATCCGATCAATCAACCTTAGCTTGGTCTTCAACAAAAATTATAAACAGAGCACTGATATCATCACACATGTCCATATCCAAATTGTCAAAATCATGAGAAAATCCAAAAACATCAAAACACAAAAATCCAAAAACATCAAAACACAGAAAATCCAAAAACATCAAAACACTGAAAACCAAACATCAAACATCAAAAATCCAATTTCAAAACATATCAAAATCCAAAAATAGGTCAAAAAGTCATTCAAAAAGTCAAAAACAAGGTCATCTTGATGAACTACATCGTCTCTGAGCTTGAACGTAGGCAAGGTTGATCTTTGATCATCCCCCGAGACATTTAGGTCAGTCCTATAGGAGTCTGTCATAATAAACTCACATCTCATCATGTATATCTTTAGATGTAAATCGGTCAAGTCATCAGTCGAACTACGTGGTCTCTGCGTTTATAACATAGGCAAGGCTAATCTGTCGATTAGCCCCCGAGACCCCTAGGATAGGTCTTTAGGTTAGTATCTTTGTCAAAATCTCAGAAAATACCAAAAACATTGAAAAACTGAAAATCAAAACATTTGTAAAACCTAGAAAATACTCAAAAAAGAAGCCTCAAAACATTGTAAAACATCAAAAACATCCAAATATTTGAAAAATTCCATCTGCCTCATCTCGCTTGCACCCACAATAAACACCATTCAAAATAAACTGATCGTCATCGTCAAACTTTGGTGAAAAGTTAGAAAAAAGTCTAGCAGGTTAAAAGTAAAACTCAAAAGCGCCAAGTCTCAAGTCTCAGTCAGTACGTAAACAAGTTGGTCAAGTCTTTGTGTCGATAGTCCATCATCCAAATAGTCCCATATCAATCATCTAATAACATCATGTCCTAGGATGAATCCTTCCTACAAGGGGCATTATTTATCAGAAAGAACATTTTGGATAAACGAAATGACTTGCCGCCATCCACTAACATGTCCTAGGATGTATCCTTCCTACAATGGGCATTATCTTTTGGCAATAAGTTTTAATTCTTACCCTTAAAAACACATTCCCTTCTGGTTAGCGGTATTGAAGAACATCAACTTGTTTGTGTGCTTTATCTTTTTCTTTTGACTTATCTTATTACACTCACTCCAAGGACGTCTCAATGATATCCAAATGAAGGATTTGGAGAGATAGGAATGGGGCAACGATCATTATTCTTTTGTTTGCTATGCTTTTTGGACATTCATGTAAAATAACTTGGTGAATACTTTCTTTGCTAGATATGTATAGAGGATGTTTTGGATGGCTTGTTGACTATTGCATTGATTGGTTATACCTCTCTGTGTTTTGGTCCGAGATGTTTGAAACTTCTAAAGTGCATCCTAGCAAGGTTTTCGTATGTCAGGTGTGAACAGGAATACTCCTATCTATTTGTTGAGTCAAATTCCATCACACTAACTACAATGCCATCCTGGTCCTTCATACCTTGATGCATCATACTTAGGCATGTTATCAAACATAAAGTAAGTGACCCTTTTAAAATCCCAATCCTTGATAAGAAAATCATCATCATTTCTCATCATCATCATCTCTCATCATCATCTCTCATAATGCTGGCTTATTGGATCCTCTTGTCATCATCTAATTTCTTCATTTTCCGCACTAACATTACAGCATGAATAATTAATCATCATCACCAAAACATCCATCATGCATCCATTATGCATTCATCTTGCATCCATAAATCATCAGTATTTTGCATATCATCTCACATGCATATCATCATCATAATATAGATCTATTAGTCTAAGCATCTCATAAATCATCCATTGCATATCATAGCATACCACATCATCAATCTCATCCATATTGCATCATATAATCATTTAAGTTGTTTAAGATAATATAGATTTGTTATTCTAAGCATCTTAAAATCATCTCATTTGCATCATCGTCCATAACCACCCATTTTGAACCTCTTTATCACGAGATCGACCCTCAAATAGAATCTTTTCGCTTGATCTCTCGAGGGGGAAATGTACTAGTGTACTTTCCGCTGGGGCATCCGAAAAATCAGAAATTTTTTGAATTTTGATCGTTGCAAGTTATTCTTTGAACCAATGCAACAAGTAAATTGCTTCAAAGAGGGGCAAAATGTAGACATGCAAAATTAACATTCTACATTTGATCAGGTTCATTCATCAACTGAACTAGATTTCACATTAGGTTCACCTTCATTCATTTAGCAGGTAATTTCATTAATCTCCATTTCCTAAGGTCATTTAAAATCAAATAAACATTATCATCAACCTTTTAATAAATCAAACATCCATTTAAATCAAATCCTAAATCATATTCCATCATTTTCTGATTTAAATAAATCAAATATCAAATTCCTAAAAGTCAAACTCACCTAATCATCATTAAACTAACATAATCATCATTTATTTAATCTAACCATGATTAAATACTAATCTCTACCCACTTGCATTTTCATTCTAGATTTTAGCCACTTGCACAAATAAATCATTTTATTGATTTATTAAAAACCCTCATTTTCCCTCAACATGACAAGTTGATTTGTCCCTCAAACATTGCATTTATTGCTGTTTTTCTTGTCCCCTCTCAAAATTTATTGCAAAATTTGAATTCAAATTCTCCCTCTCATGGGCACTCTTCCCAAATTTTGCACATCCATTGGCCTCTCATCACTTGACAAGTGGCCTATTCTCATTGGTGGATCTTTAGTCCCACATTCACCCTCTTGGCCAATCTCTCATCAAGAAAATCTATAAAAGAAGGCCTTCATTCTCATTCATGGATCCACAACTTTTATGCAAGGTTACTCTCTTAATTTGAGAACTCATCTTGCTCATCATCTCCATTGCATTTACATCATCTGAGCTTTGACTGGAAGGATTGGGAAAGGGTCACTTCTGCATGTGACACCAATCCACTCATGGAATAGGGTAACTTGTTTTTAGTTTTCATAATGCTTTGGTTTCTTGTCATGTATTGTATTTGAAGCATCTATAAGGTATTTCATAGGTGTTCTTGAGAAATTTGTAGGTTACTAACCTTATGTGAAGTTTAGTTTTTGCAGATTTCAAAAGTATGCCTACAGTTGTCATCTGCCTTATGCTATTTTGTTTCATTTATGGCTTCCATTTACCACACCAACCCTTGTCTTGTTGCTCTCATACCAATCAAAGCTATCTCCACATACATATGTAAGGTTTGTGGAACGAGTATCTATGTAGTTATCAAAAATGTATTGTTAGATTTCATTCTAGGCTTCTATGCTTAAGCTGCTTGGAAGGTAGCTCGGTGGAGTGATGATGGAACCTTTATGAAGGTTCAAGCGCTCATCGGGCTCGAATCTAAGTGGAAGGTGCTTGGATGATATCTTGCGTTTTAATGCAATAAAATAGTTAATGTTATGTAGTACATGTTGCTTGGCACAATGCATTGCTAATTGTTGTTTATGGCTTCCATTTATGACAATAGCCCTTGTCTTGTTCTTCCTCATTCTAGTTAGCCTATGTATACATATGTATGTTTGTGGAATGAATGCCTATGTAGTTATCAAAAATGTATTGTTCGGTGTCATTCTTTTGGTCTTTATTGTTGTTGAAGGTAGTTGTGAGTGAGAATTACAAGCTTTTCAGAAGGTGCAAGTGCGTTCATCAGCTGTGGAATCTATGTGAAGGTGGCTTGATCTTATCTTGTGTTTTTTGCATGTGTTGATGACTGCAAAAGGTGCAGACATGTATCTATCTGAAATCAAATGCTGACAATATTCATTTCTACTACTTAATATGCTTGTTCTTTTCATATGTTAATGACAATTTCTATTTGATCTATGGTTCTTGTCTAGTGGCGATGGTGCATAATAGCAAATTTTTTATTCTATTCCAAACATATGCACAAAATGACTGCCATAAATAGAAACCCACAAAGATTCAAAAAAACAAACCCAAATTAAAATATACTCATTTCTCAACACAACCCTATGAAAAAATTAAACAAATATAGCCTTCTTAATAGTCCATTCTCACAAACTAACAATGAGAAACCATATACATAAATATAATTAGCAACAAAAAATTGAAATTTATATAAATATATGTATATATGTACACATATATATGTATATATATAAACATATTTATTAATATTACAATACACCCAATATAGCCTAAGGTAGAGAACAATAATTAATAATACCTAATGTAACCAAACATAGAATCAACAACAGTAATTATTTTATTCTATTCCAACCATAACCAGAAAACCAAAGACAAATCAAATAACATTGGTTTCAACAGCGAGCTAGATGGAGAAAGCCACAACATAGCCCGATCCATACAATAGCAATTGACAAAAACTGCACAACCTAAACAATTTTATCCCATTGCAAACATGCCCACAAAATGCAAACATTAAAGAGAAACCCATCGAAAGTTGACCCATATAACATGTCCATAAATGAAACATAATTTGTTTTAACAAATAATTTTCTCTTCCATGAACAACACCTTACTAAAATTGAAACAATATACAAATATATATAAACATATACATTAATATTAAAATACACCCAATATACCCTAATGTAGAGAAGAATAATTAATAATACCTAATGTAACCAAATATAGAATCAACAACAGTGATTATTTTATTCTATTCGAACCATAACTAGAAAACCAAAGGCATAAATCAAAGAACATTGGTTTCAACAATGACCTAGATGGAGAAAGCCACAATATAGCCTGAGCCATACACTAATAATCATCAAAAAATGCACAACCTCAACAATTTTATCTTGTTGCAAACATGCCCATAAAATGCAAACATTAAAGAGAAACCCATCAAAATTTGACCTATATAACACGTCCATAAATGAAACATCATTTTTTTTAACAAATAGTTTTCTCTTCTATAAACAACACCTTATTGAAAATTGAAACAATATAGCCTTTTCAACATAACCTAATTGAAAATGAGATAATATAGGCTAAGCTAGATAGTAACAATCGATAAAAAATGCATAAGGTCAAGAATTTTTCCCCATTACCAACATATCCACTAAATGCAAGCCATAAAGAGAGACCCACGAAAAATTTATATATATATATATATGAATATATGTATATATATACATATATATATACACATATATATTAATATAAAAATATACCCAATATAGCCTAAGGTAGAGAAAAATAATCAATAATACCTAATGTAACCAAACATAGAATCAACAACATTACTTATTCTATTCTATTCCAACCATAACCATAAAACGAAAGCCATAAATCAAAGAACATTGGTTTCGACAGCCACCCACATGCAGAAAAACACAATATAGCCCGAGGTATACAATAAAAATGGAAAAACACTCAATAACCTCAACAATTTTATTCCATTGCACACATACCCACAAAATGCAAATATTAAACAAAAACCCTTCAAAAATTGACAGTAAAAAACCCATAGAAAAAGCACTCCTTTCCCAACACAACCTCCTCAAAAATTAATACAATACACCCTTTTCAAGAACACCTCCAAAATGAAACAATATAGCTTAAGCAACATAACTATAATCAACATTGTGCAATGGAAGCTAACACAAAGCATATATGATTGACTACTTTATTCAATTGCAACAATAACCACAAACCGGAAGCCATAAATTAGAAAAAATCATAGTACCAAATCCATCCAAAACAATACACAAAAAACACAAACCATAAATCAGGTAAGATATTTGAAATAATCAATAGTAGCGTATGGCAAATCAAGACAGTTACAATCAAATTTTTTTGCATAAGCTCAAGGATTTTTCCCCATTTCCAACATATCAACTAAATCCAAGCCATAAAGAGAAACCCACATAAAATTAATATATATAAATATATGTATATATGTACACATATATATGTATATATATCTACACATATATATTCATATTAAAATATACCCAATATAGCCTGAGGAAAACAAAAATAATCAATAATACCTAATGTAACCAAATATAGAATCAACAACATTAATTATTTTATTCTATTCCAACCATAACTAGAAAATGAAAGCCATAAATCAAATAACATTACTTTGAACAACCACCCACATGCAAAAAGCCACAATATAGCCGAGCTATACAATAAGAATTGACCAAAACTCCATAACCTTAACAATTTTAATCTTAGATATATATATTGATATTAAAATATACCCAATATAGCCCAAGGCAAAGAACAATAATCAGTAATACCTAATGTAACCAAACATTAAGTCAACAACATTAATTATTTTATTTTGTTCCAACCATGACTAGAAAATGAAAGCTATATATCAAACAACACTACTTTCAATAGCCACCCACATGCAGAAAGCCACAATATATCCCAAGCTGTATAATAACAAATAACCAAACATAGAATCAAAAACATTAATTATTTTATTTCGTTCCAACCATAACTAGAAAATGAAAGTCATAAATCAAATAACATTACTTTGAATAGCCACCCACATGTAGAAAGCCACAATATAGCCCGATCTATACAATAAGAATTGACCAAAACTCCATAACCTTAACAATTTTAATCTTACATATATATATTGTTATTAAAATATACCCAATATAGCCTAAGGCAGAGAACAATAATCAGTAATACCTAATGTTACCAAACATAGAATCAACAACATTAATTATTTTATTCTGTTCCAATCATAACCAGAAAAAAAAAAAGCCATAAATCAAACAATATTACTTTCAACAGCCACCCACATGCAAAAACAAACAATATAGCCCAAGCTATACAATAAAAATTGACAAAAAACTCCATAACCTCTAAAATTTTATTTTGTTGTAAACATACACACAACACACAAACAATAAACACAGACCCTACAGAAACTGACAATAACAAACCCATACAAAAAACACTCCTCAACACAACCTCCTCAAAAATTCAAACAATACCCAATGGAAGCTAACACAAAGTAGATAGGATTGACTATTTTATTCCATTGCAACCATAACCACAAACCGTAAGCCATAAACCAAAACAATATTGGCTTAAAGATCGACCCAGACCAAGAAACCCACAAAACACAAAAAATAACTTATAGGAACCCATAAAAAACCATAAACACAAAACGTGAACCTTAAACCAAACAATACTCCTTTTCACAAACAATATAGTCTTTTCTCAACAACCCCTTATCAAAATTAGAAGCAATCAACAATACCTTATGGAAAATCTAATGAAACAATATGGCAAATAGTTTTTTGCATATGCACCTCTTGCCGGTTGTTTCAAACAAACCTCTTTCCACCAGCTTTCTCTAGGTTGCCTTGTTTCTTCAAGCCTACAAACATACACAGATAATGGAAACCATAAACACAAACCCACAAAAAATCATAGTATCAAATCCATGCAAAACCATGCACACAAAATGTGAACCATAAATCAAACAAGGTATTTGAAACAATTAGTAGTACCTTATGGAAAACCGAGCAATATAACCGCCAACCACAAATCAAACAATATTGCCAAGGGTTTCTTCCACATGCATCTCTTCCCACTTGCTTAAAACACACATCTTCTCGCCAACCTTTCTATGCAAAAATAGGAAAAATATTATCATAGGCAACACTTTTCTTTTGCATTTCCAACAATCCACCCTTGCAGAAAACATAAAATAACCTCCACCCACCTTTGTAGAAACTGCACAAAGCTTAATCCAGCTTGCACCCTCATAGAAGCTTACCCTCATCGCTCATGGCTCCCATATCAGGTATAGCAATAGAACGACACCAAATAATTCCTTATTGAAAATTTTCAAAACATTTGTTTTGTTCCCCAAGGCATTAAACGACAGTTGTTATTACGACGATCCCCAATACACGCAAAGCATACAACAATTAATGTTGACACAAACCAACATTTAATTTCCGCAGCCTTCTCTATCCATGCGGCCTAAAAAATGCCACCCCATTCCAAAAGCAACCAACAACCGCCTCAACCACCTTTTTATGGCCATTAGAAGGCCAAAAATTTGGGAGGCTAACGAAAATTTTGACCGAAGTTATAACCCACCCGCCACCTTTTTACCGATTGCCAGAAGCCTAAAAAATGGTGAGGCTGACAAAAAAATTGAGTAAAGTTGACACAAATAACGTATCGGCTAATTAAACAAATACATATTTGCATAAATATATAATGTAGTTTTATGTAAAATTTAATATTATATAAAGTTACATATATAAAAATATAAAATTTAAATAAACAACCTTAATAAAGATGTAAAATCTATACATATATAATATGGAAGAATAATAATATTCTAAACATAATCTATTAAAAAGGAGGAAAAAATAATTGAAAGAATATAATAATGTAGGAGGAAGCTAACAAATAATATAATAATATACAAAATAAATAAATAAATAGAAATAAAACAAATATTATTACTCATAAATATATAATAAATAAATAAATAAGCACATATACACCTAGTTGAACTATAATAAAAGTATATATGAAAATATAAGAATATAAATACAAAGAAGCTTTAAAGGACTATAAATAAAAATGAAAAAATATTATTGGAAAATATGAAATTAAATTAAAATTGTGAAGCTACACATTTCAACAATAATATTTCATTTTGTAGATACATATTTTCAAAAATTGCAAACAATTAAAAATTAATAATAAAGCTACTAAATTTAAAATAAATAAAGATAATATTAAAATATTTTACTTTCTTGGCAAATATTTATATGAGAAAAGAAGGAATCAAAGAGAGGCACGAAGCAAAAAAGCAATGAAATAAATAAATAAATATATAAATGCAAGAAAATAAGCCTATCAAAATTAAAAGTATATATAAAAGACAACTAGAATAGGAGAATAAACAAAAATATAACCATATATATGTACATGAACAACATGTGTATACATATACATGTATATGAATATATGTAAATATATAAGTAAATAAATAGATAAAAGACCCATAGAAGAAACAAAGGACATAAAAATAAATACACACAAATACACACACACAAATATTTAAAAAAAGAATTGAAATAGAAAATACATAAGGAAAAAGACACAAGGAGAGCTAATAGGAGCAAGAGAGAAGGAGAAGAAACAAACCAAGAAGGGGGAAAGAGGGAGGTGGAAGAAGAAGAATATGAAAGGAAGGAAACCACCCAAAAAGGGAGGGAGAAAGGGGGGGGCAACAAGGGTGGTCAAGACTTGAGAGAGATCTACAAATGGGGAGGGAGGGAATGAAGAAGAGTAGTGGAGAGAAGGATGATGTTGGGTTCTCATGTTGGAAAGCAAAGGGTGCCAAGACAAACTTAGACTCCATCCCTCATCGCGCTTAAGGTTTTGAGGATGATGATTGATTTCAATGGCTACTTTTAGTTTCCTCTTGAAGAAGTTATCCTTTTTGGATAAGATTTGGG
>VDFB02377522.1:0-16638 GCA_007258455.2 Sequoia sempervirens
TGTGTAGATTTGTAATGGGTAATTTTTTTAATTCATTTTCATAAGGCACTTCAGATACGATATCTGTGCAGAAGATTGTTCTGATCCACCTTGTGAGTTATTTTGCAGGGAAGTGGTGGATGAATACGGTAGTGAGGTCTGCATATTGTTTAAATGCGGATGTAACGCTCTATGGCGGCCTCAGATTAGCTAATGAAAATGTTATTGCAGAAGGTGTGGGTGATAGCGCAAGGAGATTCATAGGTGGTGCCACCGATTGCTGTGTAATCCAGACATGCATGTGTAATTCTCACTTAGCAGAGTGTAATCCAAACGTGCATGTTAAAAAAGCATGTACATAACTTTATATGATAAAGAAGAAATCAGATGATGATTAAATAAGTCAAATATTCATGCACAAAGGGAAACATAATTTATCCTCACAAAGAAAAGATTATGTTTGCTTCAGCGCATAATTGCTAACATACCTTGTAATATGAAATAGTTTACTCATTTATTTTTTGGAGAATACGATACAACATTCATATATTGGAACCTCAGTCGACCATAAACTAGACTCCTTAGACATTCTGAGGTTTACATGAAAGGGCTTTTTTTGGTTGTTTAGCATTTGTGATTTTTTTGTGATCTTTAGAATCTTGAGGATTGAATTTGTGCATAAGTTTGGATTGTTTTAATTGGTAAGAAGTGAATTTTTTTTTTAACTATTTGATTAGTTTTTGGTTCATATCTATTTGGTGTATTTATGCATTTGTACTGATAATAACAGCTTTGTTCAAGAATGTAAAGGTTTCATTCTTTTAACCTTTTGACATGCATTATGAATAGTGGAAGTATAGATGTATGTTACATTACTTTAGGGATTTTCTTGAGTTCTTTTAAAGTTTATTTAGTGAATTTCATTTTACATCCTATCAATTTGAAGCAATCCTATTAAAATCATTATTAAAATCATTAGTCGTCTGCATCAGTATTTTTTTTTTTTTTAAGTGAATGCATAGATTTGAAATAGGGAGGGGCCTATGGTGGAGGCGGGGTTCAATAGTGGGGATAGAAGTAGTTCTCAGTTGGCCTCATAGTGGAGCATTTTAATATCCAATTGTAAAACACTTTTTATCCATAAAGTACACAAAGTGACAAATCACGTGATGCCACATCAGCACACCAATAAAACATGACTTAGTGCACCACTATAGGTCTCACCTTTTGTTTGGACCTTCTTGGATACTTCAACAAAAAGCATGTTGATGTGGCATCATATTTGATGATATGACCCTAAAACAAAATAATGAAGCACATGGGTTTCCAAATAGAATTGTTATACAAAATTCAGGATTGATTTGAAATTTTCACATAAGATTTTGAAAAACAGTTAGTTGCTCCAACATGGGCCTCTCCTACCCTTCGTTTTATTTTTTTTTGTTACATCATATTTGATAGCCACGTCATTGTTACTAAAAGTCTCCAGATAGATAACACTTGCCCCATCTTTATTTTTATTTTTTATTGAATTTAAAAAATATATATAAATAAAATAACAAATATAAACATGTTGCATCATTATCTTAATGAAATAATGGTTTTAATGTAATGACATTCATAAAATGTGAATTCTCACTTTAATATTAACATTAATGTTAATTTTAATTTTAATATTAATTTTAATTTGAATACAAATTATAGCACTAACACTCATCTCAATTTTAAGATTAACATTAATTTTAATTTTCACACTAACATTAATTTCAACACTAAATCTAATACTAACACTAATTGTAACTCTAGCATATATTTAATTTTAAATTATATATATATATATATATATATAAGTGAAATAACTAGAGTTGCCAAAATTTAGAAAATTAAGTATAAAAGAAATATTCTAAATTTACCATTTCATATAAAAGTAAGTTTCTAAATTAATATATTTTAAATTAAATAAAAATAATAAGTGAAATAGTTAGAATTTCTAAATTTTAAAAATAAGTATAAAAGAAATATTCTAAATTTACTATTTCATCTAAAACTAAGATTTAAAATTAATATACTTTAAATTAAGAAACATTAAAAATAAATTAGAACAATATATCTCTTAATATTTTTAAATAGATTACCACACATAAAAAGAAGTTTCTAAAATCTTAAAAATTAAGTATGAAAACTTTTTAAAATTTACATGAGTTTCTAAATTAATATACTTAAAATTAAAAAATATTGAAAAATTTAAAAAAAAAAGAAAAAAAAAAATATTTGATGTCATTGCAATTTTTTTTTTATAATAGAATAAAAATAAAATTGTAAAAAATAAATATTCTAAATTTACTATTAGACATAAAAAAAATATTTAATATTTTTAAAATTTTGAAGATATTTGAAAAGAAAAAATCATTCATATTCCATTTTATTCAAAGTCAATGTATATCTATAAAAAATAAAGAAATAATATAAATTCAAGTTTTACTAAAATCATACAAAAATATAGGAACCTATATATGCAATCTAATATAAAGGTTTTTCAAAATAAGTGCACATCCAAAATCAATTTAAAATTACAAATTTAAATATAAAAAATATATATTAAATTTATTAGTACACATAAAAATAAATTGAAAAAATATATATTTAAAACTAGCATATCTATCTTTAAAAAATTAATGTAATTAAAAAGTATATCTACACTTAAATTGACCATATAATTTTAAAATAATTTATATAACATTATTATTATCTATGTATATATTATTATTTAAAAATAGGTTATAATTATGATTACAATTTAATTAGGGATAGGGATCAATTAGGATTACAGTTGAATTAGAGATAGGGTTAGGGACCAATTATGATTAGAGTTCAATTAGGGTTAAGGTTATGTTAGGGTTGAGATTCTTGATTAGGGTTTAATTATGGCAAGTGTTAGGGTAGGGTTCGATTAGGGTTAAGTTTAGAGTTATAGGATATAGCTCAGGATAAAAGTTAGGGTTAGGGTTGGGGTTAGAGTTGCGACTCAACAAGGATTAGGGTTAGAGTTCAATTACGGTTAGTGTTAGGATTAATGTTAGGTTAGGGTAAAGGTTCAACTAGGATTAGGTTTCAATTAGAGTTAGGGTTAGCATTCAATTTGTACTACAATTAGAATTAGGGTTTCCATTAAAATTACAGTGAGTAAATATTAGAATTAAAATTATTGTTACAATTACAATTAGAATTAAGATTAGGGTTAGGATTAGGGTTATAATTAGGATAAGAGTTAGGGTTAGAATTCAAATAGGGTTAGGGTTACATTTAAAGTTAGGATTAGAATTCAATTAGGATTAGGGTTCAATTAGCGTTATAGGATAAATCTTGGGGTTAGCATTAGGGTGAAGGTTGGGATTAGGGTTAGGGTTCTAAAATAATTCTCGAGGTCAGTGTGAGGGTTAGGTTTAGGGTTCAATTATGGTTTGGGTCATGGTTTGCGTTCAATTATGTTTAGAGTTCAATTAGGGTTGAATTTCAATAAGGTTAGGTTGAAAGCTATAGTTCTTATATAAATTATAGGATGAGGTTTAGGTTTAGGGTTTATGTTCAATTAGGGTTAGAGTTAGAATTATATTTCTATAGGGTTTAGGGTTAGAGTTAGCATTAGGAGTTATAAGTGAAGATCAGGGTTAGTGTTGGAGTTAGGGATAGGGTTAGGGTTAGGGATTACTTAGTGTTAGCGTTAGGGTTATGGTCCAATTAGGGTTATATGATAAATCTTGGGGTTAGCATTAGGGTGAAGGTTGGGATTAAGGTTAGAGTTAAGGTTTAATTGGGGTTACAATTATAATTAAGGTTTCCATTAGAATCAAAATTATGAGTAGGATTAGAAGTATGGTTATAGTTACAATTAGAATTAAGATTAGGGTTATAATTAGGAAAAGGGTTAGGGTTAGAATTCAATTAGGTTTAGTATTAGGGTTATGTTTAAGGTTAGGATTAGGTTTCAATTAGGGTTATAGTCCAATTAGGGTTATAGGATAAATCTTGGGGTTAGCATTAGGGTGAAGGTTAGGATTAGGGTTAAGGTTTTAAAATAAATCTTAAGGCCAATGTTAGGGTTAGGTTTAGGGTTCAATTATGGTTTGGGTCATAGTTTGGGTTCAATTACATTTAGAGTTTAGCTAGGGTTCAATTTCAATAAGGTTAGGGTTAAAGCTACAATTGGTTGGTGATTTATTAACATGTAGGCGGTGCAGAAGGGATTGATTGGCATCACCTTAGAGAGCAGCCGGACGCTGCCTTATTCAAATACATCCTCGGACCTGATGGCCGCACAAAGGGCCATAGATTTCATATTCGGTTGGTAAGGGCTAGTAAAACGACCTCCAATCTGTTATTATTTTGTATTTAATATAAGGGAGGATTAAATATTTGGTGGGACCCAGAGGGGACAGATGATAAAAGATAATTTTAAAAATTAGTTGATTAATATGGAGTTTCAGTTCAATTTATTACATATAAAAAAAATTGCATAGAGCAATAAAAAATAAAAAATAGTAATTAATGTTAAATAAAGATTCACAAAAAAATAAATGAATACATTTTTGCTTAAAATAAAGCTGCTGTTTTTATATAGAAAGAACAAAGTATATCATTCTTTTTCATATGCACTCTAACACATAATGTAACATCTAGTTTACCATCTCATCCAAATTTGAAAATATTTCTAGATTTCATATAATCTTGAATCTAAAAATCTTACAATTTTTATTTTATTTTCTTGTGCAACATTGCATGTTGAAAACATACTACTTTGGTTTTGATTTTTTTTTTTTTTGTAAAATTTGCATTTATTTTTCTACAATCAATTTTTTTATTTCTACATTCATTTGAATAATGGTCAATACTTTTTTCAGTAATGCTTTTTAAAATGAGATTTGTCATAAATTTAGTCTTGCGATTGATTTTGACTTGGCTTTTGGTTGCTACCTCTTCCACTTCAATTTTTTGGGCTAGTTCTTCTATGTCCATATGAATTTCTTCCTCTACCTCTAAAGTTGGATTTTTCTATGCATCTACAATGACTAACTGAAACATGCGATTTAAAGGCATACTCCAAGAATGGGTGTAATGACCGGATTAACCTATGCTTACAAGAAATAAGAGGTACATGAAACTCATCTAATAAGAATTATGAGATTTTTTATGTTTCTTATGGCCACAACAATAAATTCAAACCTTTTGAGTAAACTCCTTAAAAAAATTCAACTCTTCTCCTACCTTGAATGTCTCACCATGAGATCTATTTTGGTTAACTAATCCAATAACTTGAATGAAAAAAAATCTATTAATTCAAATTCTTTTATATACATGGTTTCAAAATCTCTTTTTAACATTTGCAACTTAGTTGTATTTATCTCGGTGATTCCTTGATATTCTATTTGGAGGATATCACTTGCTTGATTTGACTTTTTTGCTACTATAACCCTCAAAGAAACCCTCTCATGTATTGGTTGGAAGATGTAAAGGAGAGCTTTGTAGAGTTTCTTTCTATTATCCTCAAGTAAATCATTCTCAACTTGAGATAAATCATTGTATGTTGTTGCATCAAATAGCTCAAGAAAACCATTCTCTACAAGCTCCCGTATATCTTGATCAAACAAAACAAAATATTCATTGCCATTGACCAATAATCATAATTCTTGTCATTGAGCTAGGGGCTTTGATGATTTGTCAAGCTTGTACTTGAAGTTGTCATTATTGGCTATGATGATCTTGTTCTAATGACTTGTTCTTTCATAAACTCTTGGCTCTGATATCAAATGAAAGAAAAAAAGGACAAATAATACAAAAAATAACTCAAAACTAAAT
Organism: Sequoia sempervirens; assembly: GCA_007258455.2. Lineage (NCBI taxonomy): Eukaryota > Viridiplantae > Streptophyta > Pinopsida > Cupressales > Cupressaceae > Sequoia > Sequoia sempervirens. The sequence goes on from VDFB02377522.1 coordinate 5,833, forward strand.
TCAATTGATCAATATAGAACTTCAAGATTTTCTATTACATACTCAAAAAAATTACATTGAAAAGTAATAAATAATAAATAATGATAATAAAGATTCATACCAATGTATATCTTATTTAAAACAAAAATATTGATCTTATCTTACATAGAAAAGTATAGTATTTTTTTTTTCTGCTATGCACTCAACACACTATAACAAAAAGCCTTTGAAATTAGAGAGCACTTTAAAGCATGGGCCGTTGAAAAATAATAAATATGATAACAACAAAGTTTGAAAAAGGAGGACCAAAGCAAAGAAGGACAAGGCAATTCAAAGCAAAAATCTTCATCTATTAAATGAAGTAGCAGCACCTTGGCTTCTTTGTGGGAGGATGAACAAAGAAATGAAATTACTACGTAGTTGGGATAGCCATTCTAACAGAACTTGCAAGCAAAGTCTTATTATGTATCATTATAATCATTATAATCTTTGTCTGTATGAACTCTCTTGTATTCGTCTGAGATAAATAAATAAAAATCGAACCTACTGAACTCTCTTCTATTCGTCTATTTTATTATATGAATGCAGGTTTATGGATCCAATTGCAACAGGAGATTACCCTCCAAGTATGAGAAATCTTGTTGGTCCGCGCTTGCCCAAGTTTAGTAAAGCTCAATCGCTTATAGTTAAAGGCTCGTTTGATTTTGTGGGCTTAAACTATTACACAACCGGGTATGCTGCTCATGTTTCAACGCCACATTTCAATACAAGCTATTCGCTGGATTCCCAAGTTAATTTTACTGGTACGGTTTCCAGGAAAAGCCAACCAAAAAAAGCTCTGTAGATTGATCTAGTTTTCAAATTATTAAATGTCTGCTTAACAAAATTTTACATTTGTTTCATATCAACAAAATTTTACATTTGTTTCATATCAAAATGTTTGCAGTGGAGAGGAATAGTGTGCCTATTGGACCTGTGGTAAGACTTACTGAACATTTTAATGGAATATTAATTGGTTATATTGTTGATTATCAATAGAAAAATTGTTTTGGAATATCTGATGGCCAATGCATAATAATCTTTAATAACGTGGACAGGCCGGATCTCCGTGGCTTCGCGTGTATCCACCAGGAATAAGAGACATTGTGAATTACGTTAAAGATCGATATGACAATCCGCCCATTTTCATAACAGAAAACGGTAATAAATTGTTCTGTAATATAACCCGAAGAACCCATTTGTTTCAAATTAAAAGTATTATTACAAATGACTTTGCGTGCCAATTCTGGTCACAGGTATCGACGAGATCAACAACGAGACTTTACCATTACAGGAAGCTCTGAACGATACATGGCGAATAGATTACTATTCACAGCATTTGTGGTACCTTCACAAGGCAATAAGGCAAGTCATTTTCATTCGATTGGTTTACTGATGATCTGTGTATTTCATATTTTCTATATCCACGTCTTTCTTATCTATACATGTTGCATGAATGGTGAACTTGATTGCAGGGAAGGATCGGATGTAAGAGGATACCTTGCATGGTCCTTGTTGGACAACTTTGAGTGGAACAGCGGTTATACTGTTCGTTTTGGTCTCCATTACGTGGACTATAAAAATAATCTCAAGAGATATCCAAAAGCGTCGGTCCGCTGGTTCCGCAGATTCTTGAAATCAAACAACGTAAAATAAGAACTAACATATTGTGGCATCAATATCAAGATTTGTCCTTTATAACTGAATACTTTATTATTAAAGCAACAAGCAACAGCTTATACTCTCTCCTACCATTCTTGATTTGTTTTTAGTCTCACAGAATTGATTTTTATTTTTCGTGAATTGACTGAACTTGACCGTTGGCAATAGAGGTTATATTCGATAATTAGGAAGGTATTTTTGGTTAAGTTAAATTATAATATTTTCTTATGTACATTTAGTTATATATATTTTTGTCAAATTTATTGATTTATATTTCGTGAACAATAAGAAATGAATATTTAAATGAAAATTCAATTATAAATTTTTTAAGTCAAATTTAAATGGATCATAATTCATGTAAATTTATTTGTCATAAAAATGAATGGTGGTGATGAATGAATAATAGTGATGCTCAGAAAAATGAAGTATCAAAAGAGAATTCACTCATCCTAATTGACTACTCTAGCTCAAAGGCACTTAACAATTAGAACAAATTATACCAATTTGTTGAAAAGGATTTAAAAAATAATTTATAATTTGATTGAGAAAAATAAATGTGGGAGACTCAATGTTGTAAATATTGGTAATGAGCCTAACTTTACTTTGACAATAATGAATCTCAACAGATCAAATTTTATTCAACAATCAACTAAGTAATATTTTAGTTAGTTAGCTTCTCATACTTCTCCAATAGAATATAGAATTATACAACATCTATAGAAAAAAAGAGGTATTATAAATTGAAACGATATAGTTGTATTAACTTTTCCTTAATGTTAATTTATATATTTAAAAAAATGCAAATCGATTATACATACATGCATATTAACAAATTGTATATATAACCTTATTTATATCAATTATATAAAGTTTTTTAATTATTATATTATAAAATATGTGGAAAAAGATACATGTTATAGTTTAAGAATATTCAATAATATATTTATAGAGAAAGACAAAGCTACTAGATAGCAAGAGCTATTGATTTAATAGTTAGAGGTAAATCATAGTCATATGGTTTCCATTGTCAAGATTATTTGAAATAGTCTCTCAACCTATAAAAGTGTCATCATTAGAGTGTTCATCATTAGTTCGTACTTCATTAGAATATTGACCAATAGCCCTTGAAGGAGACAAAAAAAACCAAGGAAAAATGAGGAAATTTGTCACTATCAAGCCAATAGAAGACACCTAAAGGCCTATCTATTATAGTCTAAGGACACATATACCTTCCCAAGATTCTCATTACATGGGTAATGTCTAATCTAAAATTGAACAAATCATCTAGAAGTCTACTAACAATATTCTTAAATTTAAGTACATAGCTAAAGTCCTATACCACATAGGGTTAAAGAACAAACATCAATTTTAAACCTTACAAACTAAGCCATTGCAAAAATATTTCACCTAATCATCTTTTCCCTACCATATTCTTCACATTACATAGAAAATAGAGATTAAAATTCCCTAATCATCCATATTGTCCTTAAAAATAATGAAGCACAATATCAATAAATGATCAACTCTACACAAATCATAATTCAAATAGGAAATAGATTGAACCTCTAGGATAAACAATAGGCTGTAGCAAGAAAACTTTCATATCAAATAATTTTTGTCTTCCAAAAAAAACATGTGATCTAGCTATGACAAGTAAGATCTCTAAAACCCCAACCAATAATCTTATCAATAGTCAACTATTTAACTGCAAGGTTGAGTATAATAGAAAAATGCGCAGGCCTCTCAAACAAAAGTAATATCAATCAAATAACTATTCTTTCATCAAGGAAATCTACCCAAACTCATTAACCATCTTCTATAATCCTCAAACCAAGATTCGGAATTAGAAAACATAACTCAAGACCCAAACATAAGGAGATAAAAAAGATCATAATCATGTATATACTCCTCAAATAATTGCTCAAAATTAGCATCCATGGCTTAAGACTCAAAAAATGGAAAGAAAAGACAAAGAAAAGAATGTATTTTAAAACCAAGTGGATAATACCTATTAGATTACTCATAACCAAGTGGGTCAAGAGCATTATATGAGATTATTTTTCACATGAAACAAAAAGTAAAAATGAATCTAAATATGAATAGCCTCCTCAACAAGTTCATTCTATAATCACATCCAACTCTAAATATAGGATCCTTAGACAATATAGTACTAAAACTGAGTATTGAAAAATTTCCCTATTATTATCTTATGAGATCTCCAAAAATCTCCCTCCTAATGATTTTAGAGTTTGAAGTGTAAAAGTGTTGTGCATACTCTTGTTAATTGGCCCAACTTCTCTTAATTTTAATCACTACGTTCCACTTCATCATTTTAGCCTCTCTATACCTTAATGATAAAGGGTTTCATAAGTGTATCTTTTAGAAACATAATGAATTGTTAGGAGAAACAATAGATGGATTCTAAATATTACCTATTTGTGTGTTTGAAGGCTTGAACCTTAGAAGAAAAAATTGATATTGAAGAGAATATTGAACCTTATATTATTCTATTTATAATTGAATTTCATTATTGTGATGTGACAAATAGGGATCTAGGGTCTCAACCACACTTTCTCCTAAATTACATTAGAGAGAACCAAAATTGATCACATACACCCACTTGGCCACTAATCTCAATGGAAGATCTAGAATAGTGGATCAAGTTTTTAGTTCTTTTTTTGGGGGGAAAAGATATTGATTTTAATGATTAGAGGTTAACTTCATTTGATAACGCAAATGTATTTCTAGGTCAACTATGAAACTACAACAAACTGATGTAAATATAGACAATTGTAGAACTAAAAGATAGAAATGGACAATAGAACAATACAGTGCAAAGACAAAGGAACCTGACATGTAAATTAGGATTCAAATTGCTTAGACAAGGGTGGTGGTGCCCTAGTACAAAGAATGTAGATCTCAAGAATCAGTGAACATATCTGAGATGGTCACAGTCTATAGGTTCTTCCTTCATGGACTCAACTTCAAAACTTCATATATTGATGATTAATTCCACTTGCCTTAATTCATTGAAGTAAGAGGCTTGAATGTTTGATCTTGCAATTAGGTCTTCAATCTTCTCCCAAATCCACTTCAGATCTACTGCCTGCACACAAGAGAGGGGATGAGCGGTTGTGCCCTATAGGGGCTTGCCTAAGTCAAACCTCATTTTTGTGTTTCCATCTCCACAATGACTATGATGATGTAAATAGTTTTTACCATCAGTTGGGTAGATGCAAATGGATAAAAAAAGTGATAAATTGACAAGTGTTATAGCTTACCACTCAAATATTATTTTGTTGGACTAAATTCATTGTACTCATCGCATACAAGGAGGATTGGTTGCTTGATTGAAGGTCTTGCAAGTGTTAATAATCACAAAACAAATGAACATAAAGCATGAACAAACTTACATATAAACTTGGTGCATTGTAAACATGAATCTTGACTAATAATAAGTGTTGTAAATTCTGCTTATTCTACTTTTGAATGCTTTTTAGGATGCTCAATTTCTCAGTCCTTTCATTAGGATTTTAAATGGTGCAAAAGAGTTGTATTTATATGCATTAAATCATTTTCTCACAAAATTAATTATCAAAAGCTAACAAATGAATTTAAATTAGTAAATATTAAAATGTTGATAATAACATATTTTAAATTGGGCCAAAATAAGTTGGACAAGGGTAGTGATACCCTAGTCCAAACCTATTTTGGAGATTTTGTTGTCGTTAAATAAATATTAAATCTTAATTCCCAATTTTTTTATTTTGTAAAAATGACCGCAAAACAGACAATTTAAGAGCATAATTAGGTCCAAGCATATAGGGGGGAGCTAAACCTAGCATAAAATTGTCAAGAGTGACAATTTACAACACTAAAATTATAGACTATATTTTCAAAGGATTAGACACTAATCTTAAATATCTATTGATCAAAATTTTAATCAAAATTTTTAGTAATCCTTTGTATAGTTTTTCCAATCCATATCTCACCACCTTAGTGATGGTTACCAAGAAGTTTTGATGCTCATTCACCCCTTTTGTTATATCATTATAGAAAATTAAGATTCATATTGGCTGACCCAATTATAACTTCATAGCAATTTTAGTTTAAATATGTCACCACCTTAATTACAACTTGATGGAAATTTAGGTTTTACTTTGTCATTCTAATTACAACTTTATGGGAAATTTAGATTTTAGTTTACCATCCTAATTATAAATTATAAAAAATTAAGTTTTAATTCATGTCTTAGTTAAAATTTTACAAGAAATGAAAATTTTAATTTGTCGCCTCAATTATAAATTTATGAAAATTTTAATACCTAAGTGGTTAACTTGATTAAAAACTAAAATAAATTTTAATTTCAGTCACACATTTTGTTTCCATAATATATTTTAATATGAAATAACCACCAAATTTATCACTTCAAATCAATTTAAAAACTTCATTAACAAAATTATATTTCTACATAAAAAAAATTATCAAGATTTATAAAAATAAATCAGAAATAATTCTTAAATATATTTCCAATTTTTTTAATTTTTTTTCTCATTTTCCAAAAATAAAGACAATTCTTAAATATAACCTGATAAAAGGTTAAACCAATTCACATGCTCCAAATTTCACTCTTTTTTATTCATCATTTTGTCCTGGATTTTGATTCTCTATACTTTGTTTCTTAAATTGAATGCTTCTAGATGAAGAGAAACGACATTCATAAGGCGATGAAAAGTAGAATCTATTCATGTTGACCTGCAAGCACAGACAGATATTCTCACGTTCCACTCGGCTTAATTTGTGGACTTCATGTGAAACTTTAATGGCACCAGTTTTCTTTTCTTTCGACATGGATTTAAGCGTAGATCTGCACAGTGCTCAAATGAGACTGTAAATTGGCAGAGATAGACATCGACCCTTTAGCACAAAGTCAAACTGCTGATCCTTCCGTCCTTATCTTTCCGTCTTGTAATGAATATAAAATGTCAAATGTGCATCCAGAATGGTGGGTAGACATTGCCTTATTTTTCAACGCTCTTCGTAAGCATATCCGATTCCATATTCACCATTTTCCACACAAGCATAAAGAAATCTCTTACAAATATTGACCGACTGCAAGTCCAAGGGGAAAGCTGCCCTCGTTATTCCTTGCAATATAAGAAGCACATTGGATTGGATGATTGGATCTGTAAGTCTTATACTTTGCCAGAATGGATACCAGAAAATGTGTCTTCTTTTTGTGGCTTCTGGTAGTTTGTGTGTCCGCTGCCTCGGTGTATGCAAATGAGAAATTGAATAGAAGAGCATTTCCCCCTGGGTTTACGTTTGGCACAGCCTCTGCTGCATACCAGGTGATCTTTCCTGTTCCTTCATTTTTAAATGATTAAAATGTCCTATCTATTTACTTAAAAAGCTTCCAGAGAAGCCCTTTCTGAGATCGCACTGTTTACAGTATGAAGGAGCTGCCAGAGAGGGAGGAAGAAGACCAAGCATTTGGGATACTTTTTCACATACCGCAGGTTATAACCCATTTTTCAGTTTCAATTAGTATCCAGGTTGTAAATATCTGGTACAATGGTGTATATGTATTGAATTTTTTGATTCACATGAAATGATTTTCAGGGAATATTGTGGATGGGAGCAATGGGGATGTTGCTGTAGACCAGTACCACCGCTATAAGGTAGAATAATAATAGTACTTGCTGAATGATATAATGGTATAAAAATTTAGTCTTTGGCTTATTTAAGGAATTACATCAAACTGTGCCTGCAAATGTAATTTTTTCAATACATTGCTATTGAATACATGTGATTTAGTGTATTTGCATGGTGCAATGAATAAAATGGGGATGTATTTTAACACTGTAGGAGGATGTCAAACTTATGAAGAACATGGGCATGGATGCATATAGGTTTTCTATTTCCTGGTCACGAATATTACCATGTGAGTAATATTTTATTTTGGGAGTAGTACTGAATTAAAAATAATAAATGTCATTTTATTTCTGGCTCTCTACATTTTGATGATTATTACAATGAGATTGCTTCATTTGTCTTTTGGGATCAATTTATTCAGTTTACCTGCTGGTCGTTTGTCTTCTGGAATCAAGTTAGTGGTTGTTTATCATATATGTTTTTATTTTCAAATAAATCTTATAGTACTTAAATCTACTGAAATTGTAGGCAAGCTTCCTTGCTAAAAATGCTTCTCCGCCACTTACAGTAGACAAATTCTTGAAAATTAAAAAACATCAAAAGGATCTCAATACAGCTGACTACATTTTAAGCATACCCACCTGTCTCTTTTGCATATTTAAATTTTTGAAAACTTACGAACCTCCCTGCACCAGAAGACACATGAAACAAATGCTATTGTTCCTTGTCTTATGAAAGCTTTTTGTAACAGATGGCTCACTAAAAGGAGGGATCAATAAAGCTGGTGTAGCATATTACAACAAACTTATCAACGAACTCTTGTTACATGGTAATGTGTAGCATTAATTTGGGTATTAACATTATGAATTCTATGTCCTGTTTAAGCTTATACTAATCCACCAACTCCTGTTTTTGAAGGTATTAAGCCTTTCGTGACACTGTTCCATTTCGACACACCACAAGCATTGGAGGATAAATATGGAGGATTTCTCAGCCAAAATATTGTGTATGACACAGAACTTCCCATACTCATTCCACTAAATTACAGAGCAGTAGGGCAATCATTCCTGGATTAATGATCATAATCGTTCAGATAAATGTTATGGTATAGTTATTACTGCGGTCATGGATTTGACTGAATCTTCTTAGTTATTATCTGACGCTAAAGAGCCTGTTTTCTGAATTTCACAGGAGAGATTTTGCAGCCTACAGTGAAGTGTGCTTCCAGGAGTTTGGGGACCGAGTAAAGTTTTGGGTAACTTTAAACGAACCTCATAGCATTGCTGATTTTGGATATGACAGTGGAATAATTGCACCAGGCCGGCATACCGGTACCAATGGAAATTTAAGTACAGGAAACTCTGCAACAGAGCCATATATTGTGGCCCATAATCTGCTCCTTGCTCATGCTGCTGCTGTTAGTTTATACAAGAACAAATATCAGGTGAGTGACTCACAAAACCAATGCTAATTTATTACCATAAACACAACCTCCATAGCCATTCTACATGACACACCACTATTTCACTAAAAACTGGTGTTTTATTCACATGTAGGCGGTGCAGAAGGGATCAATTGGCATCACCTTAGACAGCACCCAGATGTTGCCTTATTCAAATACATCCTCTGACCAGATGGCTGCTCAAAGGGTCATAGATTTTATGTTTGGTTGGTAAGTACCTTCTGAAACCTTCCCGAATTATTTTTGGTTACTTTTATTTGGTGGGAGTGGGACATATTATATAATAATTTCCCTTTATAAAAAGTTGTCTTCCACTTACATGAAATAAATCTAAGAGAATCAACCTTTAATCATCATCTATATTTTCTAAATCTACGAGAATCCATCTTCAATCATTATATATGTTTTCTAAATCTAAGAAAATCGAGTCTGCAACCATTATCTATATATTGAATTATTATTTTTGTGAATGCAGGTTTATGGATCCAATTACAAAAGGAGATTACCCTTCAAGTATGAGAAATCTTGTTGGCCCACGTTTGCCCAAGTTTAGTAAATCTCAATCGCTTATAGTGAAAGGCTCTTTTGACTTTGTGGGCTTAAACTATTACACAACCACGTACGCTGCTCATGCTTCAACGCCGCCGAACAAAATTAATACAAGCTATTCGCTGGATTCCCAAGCTAATCTTACTGGTATGGTTTCCAGAAAAAACCAACAACAAAAAAAATCTCTGTAGATTGATTCAGCTTTCAAACTATTAGATAACTGTTTAACAAAATTGTACACATTTGATTCCCATCAAAATGGTTGCAGCGGAAAGGAATGGTGTGCTCATTGGACCTGTGGTAAGGCTTACTGAACATTTTAATGGAATCTTAATTGGTTATATTGTTGATTCTCAATAATAAAAAATTGTTTTGGAATATCTGATGGCCAATGCTTAATCTTTAATAACGTGGACAGGCGGGATCTCCGTGGCTTCACGTGTATCCACGAGGAATAAGAGACATTTTGAACTACGTTAAAGATCGATATGACAATCCGCCCATTTTCATAACAGAAAACGGTAATAAATTGTCCAGTAATATATCCCGTCGAACCAATTTGTTTTGAATAAAAATGAATTAGAAATGACTTTGTGTGCCAATTCTGATCACAGGTATCGACGAAATCAACAACGAGACTTTATCATTACAAGAAGCTCTGAACGATACATGGCGAATAGACTACCATTCACAGCATTTGTGGTACCTTCACAAGGCAATAAGGTAAGTCATTTTCATTTAATTAGTATACTGATGGTCTGTATCTTTCATATTTTCTGTATATATGCCTTTACTATCTATTATATTTGATTAATGGTGGATTTGATTGCAGGGAAGGATCGGACGTAAGAGGATACTTTGCGTGGTCTATGTTGGACAACTTTGAATGGACGAGCGGTTATACTGTTCGTTTTGGCCTCCATTACGTGGACTACAAAAATAATCTCAAGAGATATCCAAAAGCGTCGGCACGCTGGTTCCGCAGATTCTTGAAATGAAGAAACACAGTGTTACACCGTACAATAAGAACCCACATATTGTGGCACCAATGTCAAGATTTGTTCTTTCCAATTACGTACTCTATTATTAATTACGTACTCTATTATTAAGACTACAAGCAAAAGCTTTTACATTCATCTACCATTCTCTGGTTCGTTTTTAGTCAATCTTTGAATAGTTTTTTTTTTTTTTTTGAATTGACTATACTTGACCATTGACAATAGAGGTATATTGACAAGTAGAGGTTTTGTTTTGTTTTTTGTTTTTTGTTTTTTGTTTTTGTTTTTTTACGCATTGTATCAATTTATTGAAGATTCAATTATATATTATTTTGTCAAATTTATTGATTCAAATTTTATAAATAGTGGTTTATTTGAATTTTATGAGATTATAATATTTATATGAAGATTCAATTATGTATTTTCTATGTCAAATTGAAATTGACAATATTTTATGAATAG
>VDFB02377523.1:0-23808 GCA_007258455.2 Sequoia sempervirens
CAAAAAACTCCAGTGCGTATTTTAAATAAAATTACCGCTCCCAGACTTGGTCATTTTTCGGACGTCTTCTCTTTGTAGTATGACACCAAAGACCTCGCACGCACGAGCGACTGCCAAATGCTGAAGGCTGACGGCTGTGCTCGTTGGAAAGATAAATTGATTACGCTCAAAAGTCGTGAAGACTTCGAACGCGAACGGGCTCGTTTGACCAGCCTAAAGGCTAGGCGCCTTAAGACTATGAAAATGCACTGAAAACCATTTGTTGGTCCGCCCGTAAAATTACGTGCTTAGTAGAATCTCCACCACGACCACCAGGAACGTCGGATCGACAAGCTAAATGATGTGTTGCAGAGCTAGGCTAGAATACTACTGATGTCGTGAAGACTCTGTCTGCAAATTCTGGCATCTGAGGGGTCCTTTAAGCCAGCGCCCCTGGCTTGTACTTGCACTGCAGGCATAGCGGAGAAGCTCGAAGCGTGAAAACTCCATTTTAAGCTGATCTTTGGACGACTGCCGCCTGAACTCTGAGAGTTGGATGACTGTGCTTGATATCTCGTCGGATAAGCAGACTAGTTGTGAACAAATTGACTGCAACCGGCATCAAAATTGACAAGATTTACCCCTGCTTCAAGATGGGCGCCCTCAGGCTAGAGGCGCGCTTTTGCCTGAAAATGACAAATTTCTCATCTCCTAAAATTTAGGGATTTTATCTTCTGTCGCTGATAACCGGAGCTGTGAGTCTCGGAATGCCTCGCTGGATAGCTCGACGGATAGCCAGACTAGTTCTGAAGAGATTGACTGGATGCTTGAACATTTTAACCAGAATCTTAACCTCCAATAAACTGGGCGCCCCTGAGCTATACTTGCGCTTTTGGGCTTTTCCTCTGAGAAATCTCCATGATTTGATCTTTAAAAACTCTGCTTCGATCGTTGAAAATACCGTCTGCAATATGAAATGTCGTCTGCAATACTCCTCCATCATGAAAATCTACATTTTGAGTCTCTGCTTCAGGTTTTGACCAATATAACTGACTTTGACTGACAAACTATTGACAACTACTCCATGCTTGACATTGCCCAAAACTGTGTTTTACATCAAATTAGCAAGGTTTAGACTTTTAAATGCAAAATGCCTTGATGAAGCAAAAAATTTGGTTTGGGTACAACAATTTGCATTAGAATGTATGTTAGAAGAATGACAGATTGATAACGGAGACTAGTGAAACCCAGCTCATACTTTCTTTGAGTGGATGCTTTTCACTCAATGTGTAAAGTTAGACTGAGCTTTATCGTGGATGCTTAACTTCTGTTTGGATAACTATTGTTCGATTTGATGGTAATTATTCATTACGTGAAAAGTATAAGCACATTCCCAGAAGATTGCACTTGCTCTGTGTAGTTGTCGTCTAACGTGGCGAAGCAGAGTATTGTTTATTTGGTTTCAATTAATCTTCGTCGTCTCTTGATTTCTTAGGAGTAGCATAGGATCTCTAAAAACCCTTTAATCTTTTTCACTTTTTTTTATAAAATCAGAAAATCCAAAATGATACTGTATTTATGTCTCGGCTTTTCTGAGTAACTTGCAAAAGTAAATCCCAGTTGTCCCCCCAGCAAATCACATCAAAACCACAGAGCAAATCCGCATTCATCTTAAACATTGGAATTACCATATGATCTCACTGGCAATCTTAGCATACAAGGTAATTTTTCAAGAGAGGATATAGCGTCTTGGACACTTTATTCTAGAATGTTCGTTGTGTCATAAAACACGCATCAACAACACCTTATAGTATTTAAAGTGGATTCATTTCATTATCAACAAGAAAGAGAGATAAATTTACATATTATGTACTGTATCCCATTTCAGTGTTCTGATGAAACTATAATGTAGAAATGGGTATGTTTTACATAACAGAAAACTGTACTACTTGTGATGTGACAACTGTAGTCCAGATACAATATAATCTTAAACTATAAACAATTCTGTGAACTTCTATTTGAGTCTCATTGTAAAAATGACTCTCCTCAAGCAAAAGATTATTGGAATTATTCCACTATCTGTCACTTTGATAGCATTAGAAGATAATGTGGAAGCAAAACCAGTGAGATGTAAGCTTCTTTCATAACATTTTTTTAACTTAATTATATATCCAAAGAATTTATATTAGCTGATATTTTATTTTCCATAAATTTGTATTTTGTTTTGTTATCTTATTCCTTATCCTTACTGTTTAGTATCTGCTTGAGGTGCAGTTGCTTATTATTGCTCCACCCAAATCCCATAAAATTCAACCTGGCTTGACAGCTGATGAAGAAGCAACATATTTTGCAGCACAAGTCTTGGACATGCCAACCAATGATTCATTGTCTCTTTCTTCTAGGACTGATTTAGCATCATCAAAGCGGTTTGAAAGTATAGTAAGGCGTCCTGAGAAACCAGGATCAAAGGTATGATCTTGCATATAATATCTCGTCCAAATTCATTTCTAATAATTTTTTTTTTAAATCTAGTAGCAAAAAAATGCATAAGCTAGCATAATTTTGTTCCAAGTATTTTGTATGAATAGTGAAATCTTTGATTATTTAGGTAGATCATATTTGATTTTTTGTTTCAACATAAGTGAAATCAAGGTTGAGATTTCGCTTTCTCTTGCAGGCGGGTAATGGAATTTTAGGCCCAAAAGAGTGTATACTCATGCTGGGATGGCGTCCAGGTGTAAATGAGATGATCCTAGAATATGATAGCTATCTTGGACCTGATAGTGAATTGGTACGTGCTCTTTCTATGTATCTATGTATTCTTTTTGCCAACCTTTCCAATCATGTTGATCAAGAGATATCTTCAATACAAAATTCTAGGATGACAAAAATTTAAAAAATGGGATGAAGTTCAATATTTACTATGTTTACAGTCGTACCTGACCAAGTTTAGAAAGGAAATTCATATGACGGTCCAAAACCATTCTCTTATACATTAATGATTAATGCAAACAAGTGTTCCCTTCTTTTAGAACATTTCGCTGGTCTTCCAAATTAAAATAGTGAACAAATACTTGTGAAACAAATCATACAGTTATAATGATAAGACAAAATGTGAAATCCCTTATAGGGATAAAATGGGAGAAAATAAATAAATATATAGGAGCAATTTCTTTTCTTTGGAATAGTATAAAACTGATGCTATATAACACGAATACAATAGTTACGAAATTTATTTATTGGTTAGGGTATAACATTCACTGCGTTATCTGTTGTGAATGAATTGATTGATATAAGGTCATCACTTCCATTAACAGATGAAGGTTTAGAATAAAATTAAAAATTGTGTTGGTCATTTCAGAATGTCCACTCTGTACCAGCACTCAACAAGATACAAGGAAACAGTTTTAGCAACCCCACATACACCCAACTTATAATGTCCCAATTTTGAGCCGTATGGTTTCGTGAGCTTTTGGCCAATTTCCAAGTTTTTCCGTAAGCTTCTACATGAACTGGGGAGAACTCCAAAGTTCTTGGAGAGCACAATTTCAAGCTTTATTGGTTTCCGCTGTTGGCATTGAGCTCAATGGGTGTTTTGAATCGCAGTGACGCGTTCAAAAGTGTTTTTGGCTTCTTGGGGTGTTCTTCAAACTTCTTGCAGAGCACGTCTATTTTTAGTAAGTCTCCGAGTTGGCACTTGTCATCATCCCCCAACTTTAGTTACATCTTGACATGACCAAAATTGGATTCCAAAATATTTAAAATATACACTTAAGCTTATAATGTTAAATGTTAAAATATCTGCTAAGTGTTCTATTTAATTAAAATGCTTTTGCATGTAATCAATTATTTAATTCGAAAAAGCAAAAAGTATTTTTCAGAAAAGAAAAAAATAACTTTTTCAAAAAGCAACAAAAAATAGCTTGTTCGAGAAAACAAAAAACCGTTTTCTTTTCTTTTCTTTGTGAAAAAACTATAAAAGGAGGTTTGGGGCTCTCATGTTTGATATGTTGAAGATTTCTTACACTATTATGTTGTTGGATTGAACCTATGGGTTCTTCATAAAATCTTTTGAGGATGAAAATCCTCATTTGATTTCTAGTTTTGGATTTTGAAGACAATCCCTAGCTGAAGTTAGTGTGATTTCATTCAGGAATCACCATTGTGCCTCAATAGAGTTTCAGTTTTTGGGGTTTCAATATGGAGGTATTTGATGCTTTCTAGTTGGCAGATTTTTGGGGTTTGATTAATGATCTTTGCAGAGTTTTCTTTAGAGGTTTCCTTGAGGTGATTGAGGAGGTTATTTTCTGAGGGTTTCTTGCAGACCTGGCGTGGGTTTGGAGATTGAACCACCCCCCTTTCTCTTGAATTTGCTGACTGTATGGTGGTGTTGGGTATGCCTCTGATTGTTTGGCACAGATTGGAAGTGGTCTTTGTTATGTTATTAGATGTTTGATGAATTTATTGCTGGTCATTGCTGGGAGGTTTTCTTTGGTGGTTTGGAAAGGTGTTTGGTGATTTACCAAGGCTGTTTTAACCTGCCATAGTAGTATATCAGACTTGCAACAGCTCTCCTGGTCATATGAGACCTGATTCATCACATATATCAGCCTACATGGTGATTCTTAGACCTGTCCCAGATCATGTCAGTGAATAATCTCAAGGCATATCATTAGTATTTCAGGTGGTTAGAATTCAAAGTGATCTTATTGGCTGTCCACACCTGTAGCAGTGAGTTTCAATGTATTTGCAGACCTGCAACCAGTTTCCAGTCATCCTTCGAGGTATTTTGTTGATCTTTATAAGCTGGGAGGTTATTTCATGATTGTGGGAACTTTGGGAATTGACATAATCAGTGCTATTTGTATCAGCATTGTAATCTTTATTAGAGACTTATGACAGCAGATATATCTTGTTGGAAAAATAAAATTAAAAAAATCTAGGGTGGTTATTACACAACCATAGTAGTATTACACTCCAAAATATTGTGATTAATCTCAATTAATCACCACCTGCCTCATTTACTGACTCATTTCTGGAGTTTTCCATACCCTTTCACAAAAAAAATATATATATACTTGTCCTGTTTTTTGGCCTATTTTTGCTTGCGAGAAGAAAAATACAAGAATGGGGAGATTGGAAATTTTTAGTTGAGGGTTAAGGCTAGAGAATTCTAAGTATTCAAGTTTAAGTTTGAATAAATAATTTGAGTTAAAATTTTGAACACTATGGATTTTTGTTTTAGTTATAGCCTAATGAGAGTTTGGTATAAAACATCGATTCACCCCTAAAATAGTAGGTTGTGTTCAATGACAACACTAGCTTGCTATTTTAGGACCAACCATAGATATTTTTTATATAAACCCTCTTAGGTAAAAGTAAAATAGTTGTTTTTAAATTTTTATTTGTTTTATATACATAATTGGAAATTTTACCTCTATACATTATATTTGACACGAGATAACAAAATCAAAACTTATTCTGTTTTAACAAAATATAGCTTTTCTCTTTTTAACCCAAGTAATTGATTTCCATTTACACTTTTGCTATGTTGTGCCAATGTTGTGCAAATGGAATGCTACTATGTTCCCAACACAAATCATCAATATAATAGGTATGGTATAATTGGAGACAATTACTAGAAGTGGTCCAAAATATGGCCAAAATATTATTCTAGCATTCATTTCACCTCATCACAATTCTTTTAATGTGGTTGCCCCTTGTGGGACAATTAAATAGCGAACTAACATGATTCTTCATGAATCCTCATAGCTGCAATTTTCCCAACCATCATTGGCCTTCATGGGTGTTTAGACCTCATGATCAAGTAGAGTCTACATATATGGTTTTTGTCCCATTCATATAAAATAAGATGAGTTACAAAGTCATGATGTAACACTTCCCTTCCCAACTAGTGTATTAATCATAGATGCAATACTCGTAAGGTACTCACAAAACTTGTGAGTACTCACAAGCCAGCTAGCTTGGCAAGTTACTCACCCAATAACTTGCCGACGGGTTTTTGTAAAGCTTGTGGCGATTTTTATCTGAAAAATGAGTGAGTTAATGGGAAAAATTGCGATTTTTGTGTTAATAACTCATCCAAATCCATATAATTTTATTTTTTATTTGCCAAAAAAAAAATCAATTTTCACTTCATTTTTACACGTGACTAGCAATTTAGGGCATGTGTTAGCTATGCAATTTGGGACACAATTTAAAACATCAACACAAGTTTTCCTCATTATTTTTGTTTGATATTTTGAGACTTTAAAGTGTTGTGCTTGGCACTAAGAAAATAAAATCCAACTGAGAATGAATAGCAAGCTCCCTATCTCATTTGACAAAAAATGCAAAGTGGCACCTTTCTATCTTTGAGTTTGTTATAAACTAATAGGCTTCTATTGTTATTTATTTTCAGAATGTGTAAGGGAAGACCTGAGAATCCTTTTTATATTCTCTACAGATGAGTTGTTTCCCTTGTAGCATGATATGCGTAAACCCCCCTTTGTAGTTTCTATTGGTGGTAGTGTTGCTTCGAAGAAGGCATGGTTCCAACTCCAAAATGTTCTGGGATGAATTGAAGTTTGGAATCTTTGATGGTCAATTTTGGACAACTTCCAAAGGGAGATTTCCAACTTTTTTTTTTTCGAATTGAACAAAGTTAATTAGAGAAGAATGAGCTGTCATGAAGGTTGTAAAGAATAATTGTTAAACAAAGATTTTCAACTATCTTAGTGTAGATTTTGCTCCAACTTCCCAGTGCTACCTTTTATAAAAAATAAATTAAAAGATAACTATATAATTGTAATGGTGAAAATTGTATACCCTATCTCTTTCTTTATGGTTTGGGTTTCTAGTGATAGGTTATTTTTAATTGTATTAATTAGAATGTAAAATGATAACTTTTATATTGAAGTTCATATTTATGGTTTTATTTATTTTTAATTTTAATATCTCTTATTTTTGTATATTCATTTCATACCTTAAATCTATTACGTATTGATAGTCCACAAGTGTGAAAGTGATCCAAAACACTATTACATGTGCAAATTTGAACTGCACATTTCCAAAATTCAAATTAAAATTCAAAACTTTTGCTACCTTTTTCACTGGTAGTTATGATCCAAATAAAATTTTGAATTGTGTCGAATTACTCACATGGATGGTGTATATAAAAAGTGATCTTTGGGAGTTGATAATATCCTCCAAAATTTTGGAGCTCTTTCTAAACTTCATGGTTCGATTTAATTGATCATTCAATTTCTCCAACTCCTTCCTCAAGGAAACAACTTCATGCTCCAATTTCTCACACTCCAATTCCTTAGCCTTTAGCTGATCTCTTACAACTTCAATTCGTTTTGCTTCCTCAATTTGAATTTTTAGATCCATGATCATATTTTCCAATTCTTCATAATTTTGAGATGATTTCACCTTAGTTTCGCTATTTTGTTGAAGTTGTGACTTTAGCCTCAAATTTCTCATCTTGATCTTCTCAATCTTATGATAGAAAAAATGGAGTTCCTTCTCAAGATCCTCTTCTTCATCATCTTCGTTATGTTCTTCCTTTAAATCTCCTTCTTTTCTTTTTCCTTCACCATCCTTTGCTTCTATTGCAATCAAGAGTATTTCTTCTCTATCCCAATTAGAGAAGCTTCCACTACTTTCTTCGGATGAGCTACTTGCTTCTTCGATGTAAAAACTCTTCTTATGCCTTTGAAAGTTCTTCTTTTCATACTTGCCTCGTTTGCTCCTTTTCTTGTTATAGTGATATTTCCTTCCTTTCTTTTTTTTGTATTTTTCTTCCTCTTTGCTACTCTCACTCTCCACCTGTGGACATTTGGAAGCAAAATGACCTAAATTATCACAATTGAAACATGTAAGAGTATACTTACCTTTGTGTTTGCAGGATCCTTTCTTGTGCTTCCTCACAAAGTGAGCTTCCTCTTCATCACTTGAACTTCAATTGATTTGTATCCTCTGTTCTTCATCTTCTTGGATGCTTTGAAAGTTGCTTCCCGTTTTGATGGTTTCTCCTTCTCTGACCTCATTTCGTATGTCGTGAGGATCACATGCAACTCATCCATCGTCGAGGTGTCTAGATCTTTGATTTCCTCGATGGCAGAAAATTTCGAATCAAATCTCATGGGGAGAAATCTTAAAATCTTTTGCACAATTATTGTGTCCTCAACCTTTTCTCCAAGACCATGGATAGTGTTGACAATTTCACCCACATGAAGTAGAGGGGCAGTGATATTTTCTTCATCTTTCATCTTCAAACTCTCAAATTGTCTCTTGTGGGTTTGAAGCTTGGCCTTTTTAACCTTGTCATCTCCATATATGTTTTTCAATTTATTCCACATGTCCTTAGCCGATTTGCAATGCATGACTGTAATGTCTCCTTCTCAGTCCTAAGCACTATTGTGACCATTAGCTTATTTCTGGAGACCCGTAGGCTATTCGGAGGTTATTTTAGGGTTTCCAAGATTCTTAGAGGTTTCTCGTTAGCTTTTCAAGAGGTGGTTGCAAGAGTTTGCTAGGGGTTTTTTTGGGTCTTTTTTAGGTTTTCTGAGATCCTTGGTAGGCAGTCATTGCTATTTTTAGCAGTGTCTATTTCTAGTACTTAGTATTTTTAGTAAGTCATAGTTGCATCTCAAAATGTGCTTATTTTCAGTTTGGACATACTATTTTTAGCAATATGCTATTTTAGTAAGTGTTATTTCTAGCAGTGGTCTTTGCAGCAATTCAGTGTCGGGTTACTATTTTTAGCATCGGTGGCAGTTGCAGTTGTTGGCATCTTGATATTTTTAGCAGTTGGCTTCTCCATCATCCTTGGAGTTTGAAAAAGGAAACATTTGCAACTTAAGTTATTTTTATAATGTCAAAGTGGCCCCTTGGACCCCCACCCCTAGCACTTGTTGACATAAGTTGTTTTAAAAAGAAAAAATTAAAGCTGACTATGGTGGATGCCAAATAGAGGTTTTTAGTGAATTTTAATAAAGTTTATTTCTCTCCCCAAGTGTGGCATCCTCTTTTGGAGGGAAAGAGTTTTCAAACTTTTGGGTCTCAAAAGCTATATATATGCCCTCATTTGCACTCATTTGGATATGCTAATTTGTGATAACGAAGTGTTGCTGAAATGCAAAGAGATCTCCTTGGGTGGTGAAGACGAAATCCCTCCAAGTCAACTTCAGTTTCGAGGTTGTAAGATATTCCTAGTTTAATAGTAGTGTAGCTCCATTTCAAGGATTGCAATTGAGCTCATATTGGTGATGGCTTCCTTTGTACTTTAAGTTTTTGTTTGTTATGATGTCTTCTAGATATATTTTGGTGTGGAGTGTTGGTTTGCAGCTTTGGAGGAGTTTTTTGGAGTGGTTTTTCAGTTTTGGGTGTTGTTGGTTCGCGCCCTTTTCGTAGCCTAGCTGATCACTATTTCATTCACGCTGATCGAAAGACTGGAGATTATTTTGTGGGTGTTTGATCATTGCCTTCCTTGTACTTCGATGCCACTTTGCTCAAGTTTTGATGATTTTTGAGTGAGAGTTGGATTTATGGTAGCTGGTCAACCTACCCAGGGAGGCCATACCATCTTGTCTGAGGAGTTTTTGAAGGGTTTTCTGTTGATCAGTCTTGTTTGGGTTAGCTTACAAGCTCACATTGGACGCCTAGCCCTACTTTGTCTTTTCCAAGTGGTTTGGGATGATTCTACTGAGTATCAGAGAAGTTATGCTCATTTGATAATTGTCGGTTGGGGTTTTAAACATGCTGTTTGTGCATATCAGACTATTGTCCAGTGTATCAAACCTATTGCAGCAACCTATTTAACCTTCCATTGACCTCCAAAGGACCTTAAATTGAGGTATACTTGTGATATTTTGTGGGGGTGTTCTCATACTTTCATTATAGCATCTTGGGGGAGTTATACCTCATGCTATAGTGCAGATTTGGGTGGAGAGCATGAGGAGGTTCAGGAGATGGAGTGTGAGATGATCTACAATGCATTGTTCGAGACAGATGCTACATGGTCATGTGATAATCCACTCTTCGAGTTAGATGTTGATCACTCTTTTGACTCCAGTTTTGAGATGAACATTGGTTGCAGCGTTTGGAATCCTTCCAGTGCATCAGGATTTCAAACAAGACTCACAAAGGAGATTTCGGAGGTGTACATGGTGAGGAGTGCATACAACCTTTCATTTGATCCTTATGTACAGATGCACAATTCAATGGTGCATGTGATGGATAGCTTGTATGATAGCTTATCTTGCAGAGAGATTGGAAGCAAATATAGGCAGACTTTTGAGTTGCTTCCTTTTGAGGCTCATACTCCTGCAACACCTGATGGCGAGTTTGAGTTGGGACAGCCTTATCAGGAGGAGATGATTCCTTCTAGGACTTGCACATTGGATGATGATACAGCCTCTTTCCAGGGAGTAGATGGCATTCACGATGGTGATTCCGGGTTTGGAAAATCTTCTACCTTGTTCTCTCATGATGATTATCATTTGATTCAAGACTTGTTGACGTGGTTTTTGAGACCGCACCAACACAGAATAAAGTCTCCCAACGGACGCTCTATCCTCTCTTGAACAAAGTATTCAGCATGCTAAGATTGCGAGTAAGATCATGCTTTCAACTCCAAGGTTCCTTGAGTGCGAATAGGCTCAGTTTGGCTCGATGTGATATTGCTGGTATGTCAAGGGGACTTACACAATTGTTCGACGGCTAACAACAAATAGTAGACTAAGGGCTTTCGTGTGATTCAAATGATTTGGCAGGTGAGCGCAAGTTTCCTAATTCTAACCGGAAATGAACTGAATTTAAAAGGGTGTAGGGCCTAAGAAGTTTATGTTCTATTCTAAATGCAGGATATGTGGAGCTTCATTTCAATAGACTTCAACCGGATTTCACCTAGCCTCCGTCGGACAGCTCAGAAAATCGGTGCAATCTTCAAGGGAAATAGCAAAAGATGTTCAAATTATGACTTAACATGCATACACCATCACAACGACGCATATAAGCATATATAAATCACAACCGGGTTAAACTCAATGTAATGTCCATTGACCACACAAGGCGACTTATCATCAACAAGCCGCTAGTGGTATGGAATAAAGCGAAGCTATCTCAATAAAACACCACACACCAAAGTAAGCTACTTGCATGAATTTAAGCTACTTGGATACGAAAGGAAGAAGAAACCTTGCTAGCATTTCATGACAAGACGAATTCCATCATCAATGAAAAGATCTATTATCATAAAATGTGTTACACAACAATCTCCTCAAAAGTTTTCAAAGGGAAACTTTCTCTCTTCTCCAAATTATGCAAAAATGCTCTACAATGCTATACTATCTAATTCTAATGCTAATACTCTCTCAATGTCTACTGTCTACTATTCCAATGTCTAATCTAATTCTAATGAATTACAAATGAGGGGGACTCCCCCTTTATATAGCTAGTCAAGTCCCAAAAGACGGCTAGGGTTACAATCAATAGAGTGGCCAGAATCGTGCCACCTCAGCCCTAAATAATATTGCCCTAAAAACCGCCACAGAGGAGAGTGGGGTAATAAATGCGCCATAATGTCCACCATCATCCTTCTAGAAGATTCCATTTGTAGACGCGTTCACACTGTTCTCGATCTTCTTTCTTGGCGTTGTTCTTTGATTTCTTCCACTTGAGGGTTTTCATCTTCGTCACTTCGAGTTATACTAAGTCTTAACACTTAGCCATTTTCTTGCAAATTTTCCTCCTTCGAGATTGAAACTCATCTTCATCGTGCTTCCACTTCCAGACATCGTGCTCAGGCTTCAACGTTCCTCCTGCAAAACAAGCAAGGAGAGAAGCATTAGAATACTTCATGATATAAACTTAACTCACTCACCTGATCCTCACGCTCCAACTTTCAAGCGTTCATCGCCAACTTTGCGTTCAAACTCATGCCTTAGACAAACTTCATCTTTGAGAAATTCATTTCACCTGCTGGAGCTCTGATAACCTCGATTTTATTCATTTCTGGCTCAAGTAAACTATCTTCACGAAGGATTGAAGCAAATCCACCTAGGCAGTTTCTTTCAAATTCATCGTCTGGAGAATCTTACCTTGAAAACACATTTTCTTCATTTTTGCCTTAGAAAATTTTCAAATTTCCCTTAGGAAATACATCAACCTGGTGCCCACTTAAAATCTTCATCCCAAAATTCTCGACAAGCTGTGGAAGACCTTAAAATCAACTCCTCATCGATAATCTTCGATACCCAGAAGAAAATTTTCTCCAGAACGCATCGAACCCATGGGTGCAAATTAACGGGTTCATTTTATTTCTCTGAATTTTGAACCTTAGAAAATTATTCTTTCAACAATTTTGTCCTCGTTCTTCGATCCCCTCTGAGAATTTTGCTCTGACTTGGAAAATTTGTATCAATTCTGTGCAGCTGGCAATCACTGACTTCACCTCTGGCAACTCTGCTCGTGCTTCAAGAAAATTCCATCACCTCTCTAGACTTGGGCATTTTTCTAAGGGAGAAAATATTTTGTGCCTTAGAAAATTTTTGAATCACTTCGAAAATCTTGCCTTAGAAAATTTTATATCCAACTTGATCAACTTTGCCTGTGAAAATATCAACCTCACTTAGAAAAAAAAATTTATGAAGGCGCCTAGCACATTTTATTCTCTAACACCACCTTGCATTTTACTTCACATTTGGAAAAATATTTATTTGAAGCCCCAACGCCTTAGAAGAAATCCTCACCACTTCATCTTATACTCCACCTTAGGCGCATAGCACACTTTGAGGAAAAATTAAAAACCACGCCTAGGCAATTTTCTTGTGTTCACCACGCCTTAGCAAATTTTCCTACGCCTTAGAAAATATTTAAAATCACCTTAAGACTCCCATCTCCCTAGGCGCATATAGCATTTGAAGAGGAATTTAAAATCACGCCTAGGCAATTTTCTAACACACACGCCCAGCAAAATTTCTCTAAGGCCCACCACCTTGGGCGCATTCTACACATGATGGAGGAAATTCAAAAATCACGCCCAATACTCTCCTTCACCACCTTGAGCGCCTAACACTTACCATCTTTCACCACGCTTTGGCAATATTTTTCACCTTAATTACCACCCTCATTCACCATTTACTATTTAAACATGGGCGCATTTGAGCCTATCCACTGGATGACTCTTCAACTTCACTTTTTGTCTTTACATGGCCCACTTTGGGCGCATTTTGCCATGCAAGAAGGATGAACTTTACTTAGAAATTTTCCTTGACTCTTTTATGAGGTGGGCGCATTTTGCACATAGAGGAGGACAAAAACTTTTGACTGCTTTGACCATTTGCTGCATGGGCGCATTTCTATGTATGTGCAGGATAAACTTGGGCGCATTTTGATGCATGAGGCGGATGAACTCCTTTGACTTGCTGACTGCCTCTTGGGCGCAAATAGCATGGTGAGGTGGATGAGATTATAACGCCTTTTGACTTCTTTTCAAATCTTTGACCCTTTCCTTGCATGGGCGCATTTAGGCCATGGTGGAGGATGAAATACCAATGCCTTAGAAGAATTTTCAACAAGAAGCTTGAGGTGGGCGCATTTCTTGCCATGAGCAGGATAGAAAACTTTGACTCTCCTTTGACTTTTACACCTTGGGCGCATTTTGCCCCTGATGAAGGATGAAGCCCAACACTTAGAGAATTTTCAAATCAACTCCTCAAGGATGGCGCATTTGGAGGTGGGTGGCGGATTTTTGCACTTAGAAAATTTCTCAACTTTTTCTCTGAGTTCCCTTGGGCGCATTTAGACATGCCTTCAGGATGAAAAGAGTTGACTTTCATTGACCATTTCTAGCTTGGGCGCATTTTGGGGTGGCAGGAGGATGAACTCATTTCATAAAATATTTTTGATCATCTTGAAGGCAAGCATGGCGCATTTTGAGGCACCTGCAGGATGAAACTCAGACTTAGACATTTTCTCGACCTCTGCCAGCCTGCTTCATGTCCTGCTATTTATAGTAAGCCTCTTGATTTTCGTACTTCGGAAGCTCAGATTGCCATGAAATTTTAAACACTGGATCCTCGCGACCTCATTACCTTGCTGACACTGCCACTTTTAGTCACCCTGCTATTTATAGCCTGTTTCTGGTGGATAGTTTACTATAAATAGTAACCTCTTGTTTCTGATAGCTCCCAAGCTCCGATCAAGTTGAAATTTGAATGAGGCACTCCTCACCATATGACCTGCTGGCTGACATCAACGCATGCAGTTGATTTACTATTTTTAGCCAGTTTCCAAATTGACTTACTATAAATAGTAAGTGCTCCGTTTGACTTGAAATTTCACCAGCAGATAGCCTGAAGGACGCTGATCGCAGTGGTTTACACCGGATTTCGAAGATTTTCACTTTTTACGCTTTTTTTAGGCTCTGAAGCTAGAAACCCTAATTCGCCTGCATGCGTACAAATGATCTCTGCTTTCGCTTTGTGGCACGCGATCGCCTCGCGGATCCCTAATTATTGCCGGGCCGCCGGACACACCTGCTAAAAATAGCAAGTTCCTTACTGAGTGAGAATCTTTGTTTGCATGTTACACCATCGCGAAGCTCTCGGAAAACCCATCAGGAATCACCCGACATGCAAAAGAAACCTCGACATGCAAACCCTAAAAATAGCCTCGGAAGGCTGAATTCTGAAAGTTGTCGTCTCGTCTTGCATGTTACATCATTGCGAAGGTCTCGAAAAACCCAGAAGGAATATCCAGACATGCAAAGAAAAACTCTGCATCTGCACCCTGAAATTCATCCCGGAAGCTGGACTGCTAAAAATAGTAAGTTGTTTGTTTTTGCTCAAATTTTGCACGCGAACAGTCCGATATGCCCTGAATGCTGTGTGACTGTCGGAATCTCAAAAATGTTGGCGAATCGCCTGTAATTTCACACTTACTAAAAATAGTAAGTACCTCAAAGTCTGATAAATTTTTTTGCTGAGAGCCTGCTGGAAGCATACTGACAAGAACGTTAAGCTCAAGTTTCAAGTTATTCACCTCGTTTGACTTCAAATTGGCTGGAAAGACTCAAACCCTAATTCCGGACTTGGCCAAATTCATGTTGAAGCTTGCAGACGGGAACGTCCCCAGGAAGCAGACCATAGAAAAGAGACAGACGGAGAGAGAGAGACACAAAAACCAAAGCCAAAACGACCAAAATGGAGCAAAAATTAGGGGTCCCCATCTTGAATGGGGCGAGGTGTGAAAAAGGTCACAACAAGACTTAGAGACTTGTTGTGCTTTGGAGATAGGGGGTATCAGAGTGGCACAACGGGAAGCAATAGGTATTGGCTTTCCAACAGTGTGGTTGCATCAAATTCACCATCATAGTTTTGGGATTGAGTTGATTCAGCAAGATGTGCTAGTGCTGGTGTAACAGGAGTTGTTTGGTGATAGCAAGGACATTACACAGATCTACCCTTGGGATTCGGGTGGACTAGTGTTTTACCTTACTCCTAAGATTGCTTTGGGACAAGCAATTTCAGGGAGGGCGGACTGTAATGTCCCTTTTCAGTATAATCTTGTTTATTGACAGTTTAGCCTATTACTGGCCCTCGTAGGCTAACTCAGATGGTTAGAGGGTCCTTTTTGGTAGACATTAGTGGGTTTTCTTCTTCAGCATCCAGTGTTGGTTCAAGCTTAAGCCTTCTTTTGACTTAAGTTTCGCATACTTACTATTTATAGTAAGTCAGCCAACCAGCATTTCTATTTATAGCAGGGCACCTGAAGATCATATGTTGGCAGTGTCGATTCCTGAATTCAGTTGAATTGGTGAGATATGGAGTTTTGCCTAAGTTATAACGTTTAATTATTATTAAAGGTAACTTTAATAATAAGTAATATTTTAATGTTATGTTATAACATTATATTTGCACTTTATGACTTAAGGGATCCTAAGTTATTAAAAAGGGGGCCATTTCAATTAATTATTTGGATGCCAGTTATAAGGACATATTTTAATATTCTTAAAGTGCAAATATTATATTATTTTAAATGATTTAAAAAGGCAAAAAGGTAAAATATATCTTTTATCCCACATTGGCGAGAAAAGTGTGTGAGCTCCTCCAGGAAAAGAATAAAAGGGACTTAAGAGCTCATTTCTTAATCATCCAGGAATTGATATTTGTTCTGAATAACTTGTTTGGTGAAGGAGCCAACTAGGGTTTCTGCCATTTCCAGCCATTGGGAACGAAAACTCTCATTGGTTAAGCAATTTTGAGGTTGTGAAATATCAGTTGAATTATTGCTAGTTGTGGGCTTCATTTCAGAAGTTCAACTTGTGCTTTATTGCAAATTTGTGGCCTTTCGCCAAATTTGGAGATCAAGAATATATATCAGCTTGTTGAAGCAAATTGGGAGTATTTTGGGTGATATTTTGTGTAATGTCCCCATTCTAGTCAGTTTCAGGAGCAGTTGAGTTAGCCTATTTCTTGGACCCCTGTAGGCTGACAGGATCCAGTTAGGGGGTCAGTGGCCGTTTTGGTGGGTGTTGTCATTTCCCTCTCCTTCACTTCAGTAGTGGATTCAGTGCAGGCATCTGTAGCACAGTGTTTGCCAGCTTCTGACGGCATAGAAAAACACAGAGAATTGAGGGAGTTATGAATATTTTTGTGGTTAAGTTAATTATTTAACTAATTGGTATATTATAAAGTCAAATTGACTTTATAAAAGTTAAAAAGCCACTTAAATATATTAAATTGATGACTTGAGGTGATAAAGTGAAAAATTAAATCACTTAAGTCTCTTAAAAGGTGTGTTCACTTCATAAAGTGAAAATTATAAACTATTGAAATGATTTAAATACATTTTAAATGTATTTAATTGTAAAAGTGGCATCACTTTTGGGAAATCGTGCCTTTTTGGGAATATAAGGCAAAAGGGGCAATTCAACCTCATTATGGATGATTATTTGAAATTGCTACTTTTATCTTCTCTGTGATTTTGTCTGAGACAAGGGTTACAATGAATTTCTTCCATTGGAGAAACAAAAGATCTTTAGTGTTTTGCAAACTTGAGGCTGTGGAAGCCCAGCTGAATCTTTGCTATAGGGATGGCTTCATTTTAGAAGTCAATTTGAGCTTCACCAGAGTTTTTATGTTCAGTTTCTTTCTAGTTTTCAATAAGGGTCTACAGTGATTGAGGCTCCTTCATTTAGCAGATCTGGCATCTGAGGAGCAAGTTGAATATTTTCCTTGGCTGGCCGTACCATTTCAGGCCTATGGCGTGTGCATCTGGGGTTGAGGCGTTTGAACTAGAAGGCTGAAATGCCTTCTTCTGGAGCCTTCTATCCTTTCCATATTGGTTGCTTGGTATTCTTCAGTCATTTGCTACAGTTTCTGACAGGGAGAAACCAACACTAGGAGGCAGGCGTTGGATTTATTTAGTTTTCAGGATTCTTGACTGGCAAGCTCCAGAATTTCTTATTTAAATAATCTGGAGGTTTTCAGGTATGTTTGTTGTATGTAATTCCTTTGTTGCAGTTGTTTAACACTTAATACAATTGCAGTTTCTCAAATTTTGCTTAAATTTTAGTTTTATCAACATTTTATGCTTGGCGCACTTCCCAAAAATGGTCTTAAAACTCATGAAAAAACAAGCAAAACACTTAAACATACAGTTCTAGTTCAGAAGTTGAGGTTGAGCCAGCTAGGCTCATCACAATGGTATCAGAGCTCTGATCCTACCAGCCTGGAGGGTTAGCAGCTTCTATGCGGTCACATCAGAACAGGTTTGACAGGTACTACTCACATAGGGGTTGAATAGCAAAGTGGTGATTGTTGTGACCTTTTTCACACATCACCCCATTGCAAATGGGGACCCCCTAATTTTTTCTTTGTCTCGAACTTTTGGCTTGATTTTAGTTAGTTTTCCTGTTGTCTCTCTCTCTCTTTTTGTCCCTTTTCTGCTGTCTGTCTTTCGGGGTGTGCCTGTCTGATGTGAGATTTTGGCCAAGTCGGTAAAATTAGGGTTTTCAACTTTCCAACCAGTTTATAGTCAAGTAAAGTGAATAAGTTGAAAATTGAGACTAATATTGATGTTAGTATGCTTCCAGCAAGTTTCAACTGAAATTTCATCAGATTCTGGCAACTTACTATTTTTAGTAAGTGTGCAATTCCGGGTGTTCCGTCAGCATTCTTGAAGTTTTAACAGTCGCACTGCATTCAGAACATGTCAAGCTACCCGTTGGCTAAATTTGAGCTGAAACCGACAACTTACTATTTTTAGCAGTTCAGCTTCCAGAGCAGATTGCAGGGTTTATATGTAGAGTTTTTCAGCGCATGTCAGATGATTCCTTCTGGGTTTTCATAAACCTTCGCGATGGTGTGACATGCAAAGCAAGATGACGACTTTCAGAGTTCAGCCTTCGGAGGCTATTTTTAGGGTTTGCATGTCAGGGTTTTCTTTGCATGTCTGCATATTCCTTATGGGTTTTTTCGAGAGCTTCGCAGTGATGTGACATGCAAATGGAGATGATCACTCATTTAGGAACTTACTATTTTTAGCAAATGCATCTCGGCAGCCGCCTCCCAGCACTTCAGAATCACAAGTTGATCGCAATGCAACAGAAATGAGAACAAACGGAGATCGTTTGATATACATGCAAGATGAATTAGGGTTTCCAACTTCAAGACCCAAAAAGAGGGGTAAAAAGTCAGAATTTTCGAAAACCGATGTAAACTATCGCGATTAGCATCTTTCAAG
This sequence comes from Sequoia sempervirens, assembly GCA_007258455.2. Taxonomy (NCBI): domain Eukaryota; kingdom Viridiplantae; phylum Streptophyta; class Pinopsida; order Cupressales; family Cupressaceae; genus Sequoia; species Sequoia sempervirens. Next base: position 18,733 of record VDFB02377523.1, read on the forward strand.
CTATCTGCTGATAAAATTTGAGGGCAAACGGAGCACTTACTATTTATAGTAAGTCATTTCAAAAACAGGCTAAAAATAGCAAGTCAGCAACAGGCGCCGATGTCAGCAAGCAGGTCACGTGGTGAGGAGCGCATCATTTGAATTTCAAATCAAACGGAGTTGTGGAGGTATCAGAAACAAGCAGTTACTATAAATAGCAAACTACCTCCAGAAACATGCTATTTTTAGCAAGTCAACTCAGAATAGCAGTGTGAATAGGTTGGCGAAGTCATGTGGATCCAGTGTTCAAAATTTCAAATCAATCTAAGCTTCTGAGATATGAGAACCAAAGACTTACTATTTATAGTAAAGCACGGAGAAGTTGATGAAGACGAAGAAAAAAAAAATGACTAAGTTTGAGACTTCATCCTGCATCACCATGAAAATGCGCCCATCTCCAGCTGAAGTCAGGAAAAAAGTTCAAGTGTTGAAGTTTCGTCCTCCTGCCACCTCCAAATGCACCCAGGTTGATAAAGAAGTTAGAAAAATTCCTAAGGCAAAAGTTTCATCCATCACCTATGGCAAAATGCGCCCTCATGCAAGGTAGGGATGTTTAAAAAAATTTCTAAGTGTTGTGTTTATCCCTCACACATAGCCAAATGCGCCCACTTTAAGAGTTTGATAAAAAAAATCCTAAGGCATCTTCATTCCTCCCTACCTTCCATATGCGCCCATCTTCTAACTTGGCTATATGCGCCCATCTTCCAGCAAGGCAAAATGCGCCCAAGGTTAGAAAGTTGAAAGGTCAACAAGTTTTCCATCCCTCATCAAGTGCCAAATGCGCCCAAGCAAAGGCATGTAAAGACAAAAATGAAGAAGCTCAAGAGTCACAATTCAAAGTAAGGACGTTGAAAAGCTTTATTCCTCTCCTCTTGTCATATGCGCCCATCCTTTACATCTTGCTATATGCGCCCATGTTTGAGAAGCTAAGAAGTCAACAAGTCAAAAGGGAAGGCATGGCTAATATCCTTTTCTCATGCTAAAATGCGCCCAAAGGGGAGAGAAAATATTGCTAGGCATGTTGAATATTCCTCATGAAGTGCCAAATGCACCCAAGTGTGTAAGGTGGTGAGTGGAAAATGAAGTTGGCTAACGCGTGGCTAATATTCTCTTCTAAATGTGAAGTGCGCCTAAGGGGAGATGAATATTGTTAGGCGTTGGAGGCTTATCCTTTACACTATGCAAATTGCGCCCAAGGTTCATAATGCCAAGAGATCGAAAATATGCCAGGCGTTGAAATTGAAAAATATATTCCTCATGACATACAAGATGCACTCCAGGCACTTGAAAGAAAATTGTGATAAGTGAGTTGATAAAATTTTCCTCACCACAGGCAGAGTGATTGAAGGTGAATAAAAAATTTCTGAGGCAAAATTTTCAAAAAAAATTTAAAATTTTTCTAAGGCACAATATTTTTCTTCCTTAGGAAAAACGCCTAAGTCTGGTGAAGTGATGAAATTTCCTGGACACGAATGAATTTGCCGGAGATGAAGTCAGAAAGTGCCTGCTTCACGAGGTTGATAAAGAATTTTCAAGTCAGAGCAAGAAAATACTCACATGGATAAACAAATGGATTAAATTTCATGAAAGTTATTTTTTTTCCTAGGTTCAAAATTCAAGAAAAATTAAATGAACCCGTTCGTTGTATACCCATGAGTTCGACGCGTTCTGAAGAAATTTTTCTTTTGGGTATTGGAGATCTTCGATGAGAAGTTGATTTCCAAGTCTTCCACACTTCGCTAAAGCCTTCCGAGGTGAAGATTTTTGATGGGCACCGGGTTGATGAATTTCCTAAGGAAAATTTGAGAAATTTTCTAAGGCAAGGAAAGAAATGTTTGTGAAAATAAAATGCCTCGGCGGATGAATTTGAAGTTGGGTGCCTAGATAGTTTCTGATCAAATTCCTGATGAAAGCATTTTTCTCGAGCCTGAGTTGGATGAAATATCAGAGTGAAGTGCGCCAAGCAAAATACAAGATGGGTTGGAAATTTAGCTAAGGCATGAAGAATTTGAACGCAAAGTTGGCTAAGAAAAACGATGAACCCTTGGAGATCAAAACATGAAAATCCTGGTAAGTAAGTTAAGTTTATATTATGAAGTGTTCTAATACCCTTCTCCTTGCTTATTTTGCAGGAGGAACATCGAGGCCAAGCGGTGATGACTTAAGTGATGAAGAAAATAATCCAAGATGACATTTCAACCTCGAAGGAAGAAAAGTTGCAAGAATATGGCTAAGTGTTGAGACTTAGTGACAGAGAAGAAATGTTTTCAAAACACAAGATGGAGGAAGGATTGGAAGCTCGAGCAAAGTTGAAGAACAACGTCAAGAAGAAGATCAAGAATAGTGTGAACGCGTTTCAAAGTTGGAATCTTCTAGAAGGATGATGGACATTAATGGCTCATTTATTACCCCACCCCTCTTGGTGGCGGTTTTTAGGGTGAATCATGTTTAGGGCTGAGGTGGCACAATCTGGGCCATCCAGCCGATTGTAATCTGAGCCGTCCGTTGGACTTGGCCATCTATAAAAGGGGGAGTCCCCCTCATTTGTACTGCATTAGTTAGACACAAAGTTAGACGATAGACATAGAGTAGAGGGACAACTTAGAAGTAGCTTAGTATAGATTGATAGTGTAGTTGAAGAAGGAAAGTTTTCCTTTGAAAACTTTTGCAAGAGATTGTTGTGTAAAACTTTCATAATAAAAGATCTTTTCATTGATGGTGAAATTCGTCTTTGTTATGGATAGCTAGTGAGGTTTCTTCATCCCTTCTACTTCAAGTAGTGTAGAGTAGCGTAATTTCATTTCATCAAGTAGATGTTAGTAACTATGGAATGTGGTCTTCAATTTGAGAAATCTTCGTCTATCCATACCACTAGTGTGTTCGCTGATGGTGAATGCGCCTTGTGTGGTCAACTGGAATATCGTGTACTTAACTTTGATCATGATTTGTATGTTTATATGCGTCGTTGTGATGGTATTTTCATGCTAAGCTGTGATCTAAATACCTTGAGCTACTCCTCTGAAGATTGCACCGGTTCTGTGGAGGCTGTTCGAAGCGAGGCAAAGCAGAGCCTGGTTGAAGCTTGGGAGAATTGATCGCCATGTCCCACGCCTTAGAGTAAATTAGAGCCTTCTTTACCCGGCACTTTTTACATTCAGTACCTTTTGAAACAAGAACTTTATTGACAAATCTTTCGAGCATTTGAATTCCTTTCTCCGCCGTTGAACAATTTCGTAAGTCCCCTTGAAATACCAGCAAATCGAGCCAACTGAGACTATTCGCATTGAAGGAACCTTGGAGTTGAACGCACGAACTCTCTCGCAATCTTAGCGTGCTGGATACTTTGATCAAGAGAGAATAGGGTAGCCATTGGCGACTTTATTCTGCGTTGGTGCGGTCACGAAAAACACATCAACAGTGATCATGGCTTCTAAATTTGTTGATGAAGTAATGGCTGCTTATGAGGAATATATAGCATTTCTAGTTAAGATAAAAGATCGCCTAGACTTCGAACAATATATGGAGCATCGGATGGTTTATAATAAGCAACGAAGCAAATCAAAGAAATGCGAGCAGCAAAATATAGAGAGCATTTCAAATAATATTCAGCAGAAACCTATGCCTTCACAACAAAGATTAGCTCATAGCTTGCAGCAGTTTGAAGACTCCATTTCAAGACAAAGCTCATCACAAAACAAAAAGAAATTGAGTTTCTTTGACGTGTTGGGGTTAAAAAGGGATCAATCAGCAGATCATGATCTTCAACCTACAGGTGGACATTGGATTGAAACTGAAGTGGTGAATGATAAGGGAATTGTACATCATGAAGCGGAAACCCAGAACGTTGACACTTTCAACGCTCAAGAAGTTGTTATCAGATGTGATAACAAGTCTGATGTTCAAGACAGCAGCCTTTCACTTGAGCAAAATGATGATTTGAAAGTCATGGCAAGTTCAAAAAATAGTGTGGAAGGTTCTCCTACTATTGGCACGCTAGATGAGGGTGTCATTAACGAGGAATGCATTGTTGATTCAAGTCACAACAAGTCTGATTTTGAATATCAGACCTTAGAAGATGTGAGCCAAACACAAGTTTTGTGTAATGGGTGGCTACAAAGAGCTAAAAAGGCAAAGATGTTGGCTGCCAATGCAGAACAGCATTTGCAGGAAGTTAAGGAATGTTGCAGCCAACTCAATCGAGCAAAGAAACAAAGAGAGTCACATCTTCGATCTCTAATTCTTCCAAGGAAGGAATGTGTAGATGTAGAGCATGCAAGGGAGGAACGTTTTGAGATAAGCCAAAATGAAGAATATGCAGCTGTGTGGGATTCAAGAAATTCTTTTAGTATACACAACATGCATCTTGCGTCTTTTGAGTTACCTCTAGTTGAGAGCCCAATAAAAGCTCACACACTTAGTGGACCAGCCACTAGGGTCATTGCTACACAGGAGTCTCAAGGAGAGTTCCAATATTTCCTCGTCACGAGAAAGCGGTATAGGGATGATACTCTATCATCCTATGAACCTATTGGTATCTTTTGCATCTCTATAGGTTGGCCTTACAGTTTGGAGGGTGCTGTTCCATTTCATATCAGCAACCTAAAAGGAGCGATCACACATCATTCAACAACTATGAGGGATAGACCGCACACCTATAGGAAGTCAGCAGAGGGTGGAGATTGTTATGGTGTTGCTGGCACTTTCAGTTATTCCTCCTATCTCCTCAGAGCAGATGGATGTGAGTTTGGGTTGCATTGGGACTTGACTACTAACAGGTTCAGCACTACCATTTGGATGAGTCCCATGCGTTGGCTTCACCACTTCTGGCATGGTGAAGTTGAGATCAGTGTTGAGCAGCGGAAGACAGTTGGTGATAGTAGGGACATTATACGACACTATCCTTGGGATCCTAGTGGAGTGGTTGATTCCTTGTTGTTGAGATTGCTTGCGGACAAGCAATTTCGAGGAGGGCGGACTGTAATGTCCCTATTCTAGTCAGTTTCAGGAGCAGTTGAGTTAGCCTATTTCTTGGACCCC